>RJWJ010035625.1:0-16542 GCA_004363605.1 Indri indri
TTTTTTCTATTTTTAGTAGAGATGGGCTCTTGCTCTTGCTCAAGTTGGTCTCAAACTCCTGACCTCAAGAGATCCTCCTGCCTCAGCCTCCCAGAGTGCAAGGATTACAGGCATGAGCCACCATGCCTGGCCTTAATTTGACTTTTTATCTCTAATGATTCCACTTTAAAAATCTGAAGAATATAAAATAACTACCTGAAAAAATATATAAAATAATGAGGAGTGAGGCAAGAGAAGATAAAGTATTCAAACAATTTACACGAATATGTTTGTTGTAGTATTAATTTAAAAATTGGATACTGTTTTTTTCCCCCTCCACTTGTCAAATTGGGCACTAAGCACTTACTTGTTTTATCCTCCTCTGTAATTTCAATGCTCTATTCCTGTAAAGACAGCATTTTAGATTGATGAAATTATCTGTTTCCATAACTCTATTAATTTTTATGCCTCCTGTACTAAATTAGCATAAACCAGATGCATGAAATAATAGAAATATATTCTTTCACAGTTCCAAAATAAAATTGTTTGCACAGTTGATTTTTTCCAGAAAAGAGGATTTTCCCTGAAAAAGAATCCATTCCATTAATCTCTGCTAGCTTCTAGTGACTACTTGCAATCATTGGCATTCCTGGCTTGTATGTGCATAACTCTAATCTTTGCAACTTTCTTCACATAGCTTAGCTGTCCCCTCTAGGTTTCTCCTCTTCTGCTCTTATAAGAATACTTAACACTGGATTTGAGGCCTGCCTGATTAATCCAGGTGGTCTCATCTTGAGGTCCTCCACTTCGTTACATTTACACGTACCCATTATTCAGATAATGTTACATTCACAGGCACTGGGAGTTAGGATTCAGACACAACCCTTTGGCAGCCATAATCCAACCCACTAAAATGACCCACACATTTAATTCCACAGCATTTTAAACATATGTAGTTCTATACACAGTGGCAGTTATATTTCAGGATACATGGCTTATGATAGTTTAAAAAATCCTCACAGAGACACTCCCCCAAATGCCTAAAATTTTCTTGAATGAAAATTAAGTAAATACCCTAAATCCTGTTATATTGGGTTTTCCAAGTAGCAAGAATATCCCAAATGACTAACCACCATGATTGCCTTTCATTTTATGTATATGTATATCTAGTCTGCTTTCTGAAAGCATTCCAGTTTATGAGACTAAATAACAATGTAAACTTCGGCAGGTAGAAAATACAGTATTCAAGAGAAGCTGATCAAATGTAATGATGAACAATAGCAAACCAATTCTTCTTATTTCTTAATCTCTTTTTTATGGCTACAAATAAAATAAAAAGTTCTACATTTTGCTTTTTGGTACAGAACATATACTGCATTTTGCAGGAAAGAACACTAAACTGAAAGTTCTTGGTTTCAAACTGACACCATACCTAAGTGTTTAGTAGAATATTCTAATTTTCTAAATAACCAGTTACCTCAATATAGTGAATATCTAGTAATAGAGAGAATTCTATAAGTATGTATCTATCATTATCACCTATCCTTATTTTTTCAATTTTTATAGAGTAAATCAAAATAATTATACTTATGGCTGCCATGATAATGTATGACACATTTTCTTTGTTCATGGATAGTGATGTTTTTTCCATGGCAGATAGAAAAAGCAAAACTAAATTCATAATGAATGTCTACTCCAGCTAGAAAAAAAAAATGCTGATCCTTCCATAGTAGAAAGGCAAATATATTCAGTGTTCTGTCAGTACCTGATCTGACCCCTCAATGTATATGACTATATGTTTGATCTTTCTTTTTGGCAAATTATGTCCTTATCACTGATTATACCCATGGTAGCCTTGAAGGGAAATACAAATTGTCAAGAACATGCATATCCTCTGTTCCTACTATCATGGCAGATTTTTTTTTAAATGTATTTAGTAAGTAAGCATTAAGCTAACTGAAGAAGAAGAATCTCTAACTGATTTAATATCATCTTCCACCATGAGAGGTGTTTTGTGAACAATGAGACACAGGTACCTAAGCTCACACTAAATACTTTACGGGAAGTTGACAAACAGCAATGTTGTCCAGTTTTCTCTGTTATGTCTCCAAATTTATTCTTTCTAAGACAAACTAATCCAAAACCATTTAGCAACTGCCAATGAATCAGCTTAAATCTTTACATCAGGTCCTCACTTATTCTCATTAAAAATAGAAAATAACTATACAGTTTCAAGTGCTTGATCTTTAGAGAATTTATCTTTTCTGCTGTTCAATGCCTTTCCAGGGTGAAGCCAGAAAGGTATGGCAATTCACTGCCAGCTTATGCTGTGCCTTACAGAGCCATATGTAAGCAGCCTCAACATTGAGTCAACAGGTCATAGGAACACACAGATATTAATTAAGGGAGAAGTAGCATCTTAACCAGAGTAAGTATTCTGGAAGAGTAAACAAGCTATTCGTGCAACTCCTATCTCCAGAATTTGATGTGGCGTAATCCCACCTACTCTGCACCTCATCTTGATTTGTAAACAATGGTCTTATCTTATTTTGTGTTAGGTACATCCGCTAGTGTCTGTTTCATGACAGACAACTCAGTTCACACAGCTACCTATTTCCTGGTGTTTAGATATTCATTCTCCATCAAGGATAGCAATCAGTGAATTATGGCTCAAAAATGTAATAATGACTTTCCAATGAGAGCATAGCTTGAGAATAAAACCTTAGGGGACTATTTTTATGAGTTTTCTGTCAGGGCTTTCCGTAGGATGCACACAGTATTCTATTCTGCCACAGACATCCTATGCAACATTGGACCCACTAAACCAGAGAATAGAGTGTTGAAGCTGAATGCATTGCTGTGTTACATAAAGAAATTCCTCTATTTTTTACCTTATCAAATACAGAAACTTTTCCATTTTTTCAGTAAGTTTATGGAAGCAGCATGTGCAATTTTGTATATGTTGTTTCTAAAATCTCAAGTCCTCTCAAGCATTGAATTTCTAACTTAATGATAGGGTTCCCAAAGTGTAGAAAGCCGTATTACTTAAAGAAATCTAATTTAACCAGTGTAATTTACCTCTAGAAGGCTCACCAAGGTATCTTACACTCGTGCTATGTTGGGATTTTCTCCCAACATGGGTTTTTAGTGAGGCAACTATGGAGCTATTTATTATTTTATATTTTTCTGTCCATGAAAGTGATATCATCTGGAATGCTGAGCCATTAATTTACCTATGACCTAAATTATGCCATAGAACTCAAAATAATTATGGTAGGAAGGTCAAATCTCCCCTCCCCACCAAAGATACTCATGCTTAATCCCTGGAACCTGTGAATATGTTACTTGCATGGCAAACAGGACTTTGCAGATGTAATTAAGATTATGGATTTTAAGAAAAGGGAATTAGCCTGGATTAACTGTATGGACCCACTATAGTCACAAGGGACTTTAACAAAGAACTTTTTCTCGCTGGAAGAAAAAGAAATGAAACTGAAAAGACAGAGAGATTCAAAGCATGGGAAGGACTTGACACACTGTTACTGGTTTGAACATGCAGGAGACCTTGTAAAGAGGAGTGCAAGGATCTTAAGGAAGTGAGAGATGCTCAGGGTGGCAGCCAGCAAGGAAATGGGGACTTCAGCTCTACAAACACAAGGGAATGAATTTCGCTAACAACTTGAATGACCTTGGAAATGGAGTCTCTCCAGAGGCTCAAGATACAAGTGCAGGTCAGCGAACACCTTGATGTCAGCCTTCTGAATCATGAGGCAAAGAAAACAATAGAGTAAACCCAGACTTCTAACTATATAAGATAATAAACATATATTGTGCTTAGACACTAAGTTTGTGGTAGCTTGTTACAGTAGCAACGGAAATCTAATACAATCATATAACCCTGCGGTGAGATAGGGATAGGGAATTCCACTTTTCAAGTTTGTGAAAATAAAGCATTTCTAGTGGTATCTTTTATTTGTTTGGGGTTTTTTTGTTTGTTTACTTCAGTATAAAAATACAGACACTCACTGGCTACACAAATTCATATTATTTACCAAAAGTTATACTGATTTGAACTATAAAATGACTACATCAGAATAGCTGCATTTTGCAGTAGTCACATGATTAATCTTATAAAAATATGTAAAAATATGTTGTAATTTGTATATTTTTACTGAGAAATCTTTAGAGTTAAAATTGAATTTTTTTTAATCAAGACCCCATGAGTCCATCTTGGAGGATAAAGCTCAATTCTTTGGATCCCCTCTCATGTAGTATTGATTGGGGTTTATTCTTTCAGAAATGAAGAGAAATTCAAAGGATTTAATGTAGTGATTTATAACAAAATATTCTTTTTTTTTTTTTTTTTTTTTTTTTGAGACAGAGTCTCACTCTTTTTGCCTGGGGCGAGTGGCGTGGCGTCAGCCTAGCTCACAGCAACCTCAAACTCCTGGTCTCGAGCAATCCCACTGTCTCAGCCTCCCGAGTAGCTGGGACTACAGGCATGCGCCACCATGCCCGGCTAATTTTTTCTATATATATATTTTTAGCTGTCCAATTAATTTCTTTCTATTTTTGGTAGAGACGGGGTCTCGCTCTTGCTCAGGCTGGTGTCGAACTCCTGAGCTCAGAATGATCCTCCCGCCTCGGCCTCCCAGAGTGCTAGGATTACAGGAGCCACCGCACCCGGCCAAAATATTCTTTAATTTTATGGCCAAGAGAGATAATAAATGGATTTATCCAGTTACTGTATGTATTTTAACTCTTCACTCAAGAACTAAAAAATAATCAAGAATTTCAAATAGAATATCATGAAATTATACTTTGTTCAAAGTCCAGATATCACCTGAACTTTACAAAACTCCATTCTGACTTCTGGGCCACCTTGTTATACCCTGTCCCCTACAATAAATATAAAATCAAAGTCACTGCCTAATAATCAATGAAGCTCATTTTACTTGTAAATTTGTCACATTCTGTTTGAGTAATCTAGTAAAGATATTAGAAATACGTGGTCTTCCAGATGGTTGCTTTGATTTCCTTTCTTCATGAGTTGATGGCTATGTTAGGACCCAGATCTTATTATATTATTATTATATTTTCTCAACATATCATTGTAATGTTCATAGTTATGCACATAAGAATGGACTTTAGATAATTTCCATCTATTTTCTTACTGAAGGCACAGTGATGTATTAGCTAACATCAAAAAAATTTTACTCATCAGACCATTCCGAATTCATACTACATCCATTTCATTCCTTATGGGTCTCTACCATCCCAGAAAACCAGGCAGTCCAACTCAAATATAATTCCTCCTACTGTAATTCTTGACCATTAAAGTACAACCTTTGGGAGGCCGAGGCAGGAGAATCACTTGAGGCCAGGAATTCAAGAGCTGCCTGGGCAATATAGAGAGCCCTTATTTCTGCAAAAATTTTTTTAAAAAGTAGCTGAGCACGGTGGCAAATGCCTGCAGTCCCAGCTTATCAGGAGACTGAGGCAGGAAGATCGCTTGAACCGATGGGTTTGAGACTGCAGATAGCTATGATCATGCAGCTATACTCCAGCCTGGGTGACAGAGTTAGACCTTGTTTCTAAAAAATAAATAAAGGCAGAAAACACAACTCAAAGTTATTGTAACCTTCACCATAATATTTCTTAAGGTTTTTATAAAACCCTTGAGTGTCCACTGGGCTCAGTTAAGGGACACAGTCCAGGGATGAATGGAAGAGTCTCCATGACTAACATACCCCAACGTTCCTACCAAAGAATCCAATAAATAATTGGCATTGTAATTTCATTAATCACATGCCACTCTTGGGCCCATATATTGGTGAAATTAGACCAAGGAATTAGAAACGAACTCAGAAGACAATAATATCATATTATTTTGACTGCATACATAAATACAACTTTAACCTAATAAGAAGTCAAATCCTTCTTTATCTTAGAATCCATTCTTGCACACATATTGAAAATATAAATTAGCAACCTTTTGCAATCGCATTATATCAAATGCTTATCATTCAGTGTTTAACATTTTCATTAGCCTTGTGGTTACATAGGTACTCTAGTTGTAACTTGGGAGAAATTATAGACTGCGGGGACACCGTAAAAGGGAAAGATCTCCATCTTTTGATTAAGTTATGGTGTTTTCATTTAAAGACAGTAGGAATGGGCTCCTCATATAAGGCAGAAAGGAAGCTTTGGTTGTCCAGAAGAGTTGAATGTGGAGTGGGGATTCAGAATAGCCTCTATATTCTGAAGTCTCTGGTATATCCCCATGATTATTGCAAGGATGTCTTACACACTCTTATTTTCACATAACTGCTTTGACAAGAATGTGACTTCAACTTCACTTCAACTTGTCTTCTTATTCTTAACCCTTGAAATAAAACTGATACTTTATTTTTAGCTATTTCAGTCCCGTGGCTGCAAAAACTAAAGCATTCCTTTAGAACCATCCTAGAAAGCCTTTGGGCTTTCGACAGAATTCATTCAAGAATATAAGGATTCCAGACTGCCATTCTTTTTCTTAAACTATCCAAAGCCTTCCAAAGGTGTCCTTTCATGTTGCAGTCCCTGATTTCTACATGATCTCTTCTGCCATGTCTGACCCATTAGCTATTCTTTTACTGCCATTCTTTTTCTTAAACTATCCAAAGCCTTCCAAAGATGTCCTTTCATGTTGCAGTCCCTGATTTCTACATGATCTCTTCTGCCATGTCTGACCCATTAGCTATTCTTTTAATCTGATGACAATTTTTATTTATTTTTTCCTGAATCTTATAACTGAATATTGCTTTTAAATTGCTAACAATGTTATAATTCTGGGAAAAAATATATTATTTTAAACTTTTTAAAAAAATCAGATATTATACAACACTAGGATAAATAACATGATGAATATCAATTTACCTTTTTTTTTTTTTTTTTGAGATAGAGTCTCACTCTTTTTGCCAGGGCTAGAGTGAGTGCCGTGGCGTCAGCCTAGCTCACAGCAACCTCAAACTCCCAGGCTCAAGCGATCCTACTGCCTCAGCCTCCCGAGTAGCTGGGACTACAGGCATGCACCACCATGCCCAGCTAATTTTTTCTATATATTTTTAGTTGTCTGATTAATTTCTTTTCTATTTTTAGTAGAGACGGGGTCTCGCTCTTGCTCAGGCTGGTCTCGAGCTCCTGAGCTCAGGAGGATCCGCCCGCCTCGGCCTCCCAGAGTGCTAGGATTACAATCAATTTACTTTTATGATAAAAACACTCAAAAGCCTGAGTACAGAAGTAATATACCTCAAAACAATAAAAGCCATATATGAAAAATCCACAGCTGAATGGAAAAAATTGGAAGACTTTTCTCTAATATCTGGAGTATGACAAGGATGCCCAGTTTTAGCACTTTTATTAACATAATACTGAAAGTCCTAGCCAGAGTAATTAAGCAAGAGAAAGAAATAAAGGGCATTCAAGTTGGAAAGGAAGAAGTCAAATTATCCTTGTTCGCAGATAACATGATCTTACATTTTGAAAACCCTTAATACGCTACCATAAAACTGTTAGAACTAATAAATGAATTCAATAGAGTTGCAGGATACAAAATCAATATGTAAAAATGAGTAGCATTTATATATGCCAACAGTAAACAATCTGAAAAAGAAATCTAGTAAGCGGTCTCACAATAGCTATTAAAAGTATAAAATACCTAGGAATAAATATAATCAAAGAAGTGACAAACCTCGACTAGGAAAATTATAAAACACTGATGAAAAAAATTGAAGAAGACACAAATATCCCAAGCTTGGAAGAGTTAATATTAATAAAATATGCATACTACTCAAAGCGATCTATAGATTCAATGCAATCCCTATCAAAATACCAATGATATTCTTCACAATTTTAGGAAAAAATCCTAAAATTTGTATGGAACCACAAAAAACCCCAAATAGCCAATGCAATCCTGAGCAAAAAGAATAAGGCTGGAGGCATTATGCTACCAGACTTCAAAGCCAGTAACCAAAACAGTGTGGTACTACCACAAAACAAATAGGTAGACCAATGGAACAGAATAGAAAACCTGGAAATAAATCCATTCATTTGCAGCAAGCTCATTTTCAACAAATGAGCCAAGAACACACAAGAACAGCCAAGAAAAGACAGTCTCTTCAAAATGGTGCTGGGAAAACTGACTAACCATATACAAAAGAATTTGTCTAGGCAAAGGTTTTTGAGTAAAACCTCAAAAGCACAAGCAACCAAAGCAAAAATTGACAAACTGGATTACAACAAACTAAAAACTTTCTGTATAACAAAGGAAACAGACAACAAAGTGAAGATACAAGCCACAGAATGGGAGAAAATATTTGCAAACTATCCATTTGACAAGTAATTAAAAACCAGAATGTATAAGGAACACTATGGACTCAAACGCAAAATGAACAAATGGACCAAATAATCCAATTAAAAATGGGCAAAAGGTCAGGATAGGAGTGTTTCAAAATAAGACATACAAGCAGTACATGAAAAAATGCTCAACATCTCTAATTATCAGAGAAATGTATATCAAAGCCACACTGAGACATCATCTCATTCCAGTTAAAATGGCCTTTGTCAAAAAGACAGGGAATAGGCTGGGTGCGGTGGCTCACGCCTGTATTCCTAGCACTCTGGGAGGCCGAGGCCAGAGGATCACTTGAGGTCAGGAGTTTGAGACCAGCCTGAGTAAGAACAAGAACTCATCTCTATTAAAAATAGAAAAAATTAGCTGGGCAACTAAAAATAGAAACAAAAAATCAGCTGAGCGTGGTGGTAAGTGCCTGAAGTCCCAGCTACTGGGGAGGCTGAGGAAGGAGGATCACTTGAGCACAGGAGTTTGAAGTGGCTGTGAGTTAGGCTGATGCCATGGCACTCTAGTCTGGGCAACAAAATGAGACTCTGTCTCAAAAAAAAAAAAATATATATATATAGGGAATAACGGATGCTGGAGAGGATGTGGAAAAAGGGGAACCCTTATACCCCATCTTATACATCACTGATGGAAATGTAAATATGTATGACTACTGTGGAAAACAGCATGGAGGTTCTTTGAAAAACTAGTACTAAAAATAAAACTACCATATGATCCAGCAATCTACTGCTGGGTATATATCCAAAAGAAAGGAAATCAGTATATCACTCCCATGTTTATTGTAGCACTATTTATAATACCAAGGTATGGATTCAATCTAAGCATCCATCAACAGATGAATGGATTAAAAAATAATGGTGTGTGTGTATATATATATATATATGTGTGTGTGTGTATATACATATATAATAGAATAATATTTAGTCACAAAAAAGAAGGAAATCCTGTATTTGCAGCAACACAGATGGAACTAGAGGTCATTATGTACAGTGATATAAACCAGGTACAGAAAGGCAAATATCACATGATCTCACTCACATGTAAGAGCTAAAAAAAGTGGATTTCATGAAGGCAGACATCACTGTGGTGGTAAACAGAGGCCAGGGAGTGAGGCAGGGGGCTGGATAAAGAGGGGTTGATTAATGAGTACAAATATACAACTAGAAGAAATAAGACCTACTGTTCAATAGATCAATAGGGTGACTATAGTTAATAATAATTTATTTTATATTGTATATTTCAAAATAGAGGGGAATAATTTGAATGTTCCCAGCATAAAGAAAAGATAAATGTTTAAGTCAATCGATATCCCAATTACCTTGATTTGAACATTAAACATTATATAAATGTATCAAAATATAATCGTGCCACCAAAATATGTGCTTCTATTTTATATCAAGAAAAAAAATTTCCTAACTCTCACATGAATATATTTTTATAATTACTTGTTTTAATTAGAATCCAAATATGGTTTATTTACTATAATTACTTGATATGTCCCTTAAGTGTTTTTTTACCCTATGGACTCCATTTCATAATTTTCTTGACATTTATTTACACATAAAATTGGTTTTATCATCCTAAATAGTTTTTCACATTCTGTGTTTGATTGATATGATTCCCATGTGTTATTTAACATTTTCCTGTAACTGCTGCATTTTTGTAAACTTTTTGTTAGGTACAGTGGCATGATCAGGCATGGCTCTTAATACTCTGGCATAGTATCTGGCAACGCTACTGCTTAGATAGTACCGTTTGCTTCTAGAATGTACATAATATCTGCTTCTTTCCTCCTTCCCTTCCTTCCCTTCCTTCCTTCCTTTTTCCTTATTCCTGTCCTCATTTCTTTCTTCTTTCTATTCTTTCTTTTCCTCCTTATTCTCTTTCTTTTCCTTCCTTTTTCTCTCTCTCACTTCCTATTATTTTCTCTTTGATGTAGGAAGATATTAAGGTGCAATGCAAAAATGCAAACTCCGCAATTATTAGGAATATTTAAATGGCTATATTCTAATTATATCATTTGATCTCCATTATTATTTGAAATCTATGAAGAAAATTAATGTCCTAATTAACTATTTGGTTATTCTCAATTTTTGTTCATAGAGGAAGGTAGGATATTTTCTTAATTTATGTCTTTTATATAACAGATTTCAAGAAAAAAATAAGCTCATTCTCTAACTTCCTATACAGTTAAGCAATTTACATTTTTCTCACTTGAATGATGGATTTAAATATATTCAATGTGTTTTAATCCTTTGCACTTATTCATATTGACATATAATTTTCCTACTTTTACCTGTGGGAAACTTTCTTATTTGATACCTGTGTTTCTTTCACATATCCCAGTAGTTGTTGAAAGCTTCTTGCTTCCTTAAATGACATAGTATTGCTTGGCTATTCCACAACTCCAGTCTAAGTCCTGTAAGCAACCATTTCCCCAAGAGGTTCTGGGAAGTTTAAACATCGCAATATGGGTACCTGTGAGAATTTTCCATTAACAGAAGTAGAAAATACACATGTTTCAAAAAAACCAAAATGCATAATGAGTTCATGCTGGTAATGCTAATTCAAGGTCATCATATAGTTTTTACTTAACGTTTTCAATCTTGCACCTGTATCACCTTTCTTCCAAGGATAAAACATTCAGATTTCATTATAACTACTCATTTTATTTATTCCACAATATGCATACAACGGTCTCAGAATAAAAATAGACAACTCACAATAACATAATTACTGAAAAAGTTTATTTTTATCCTAACTTTATTTGATTAAGGAACATTACATTAGGGATATTTTGTTAAATTACTGTGTTTTAAAGTCACTTAGGATGTTCATCTCTATATTTTACTGCTATCTGTATTCATAACAATATCTTATTATTTGAATAATGTCCTAATTAGATTTATATAGCTTTTAATGTTAGATTTTTGGAAAATTTGTTATGTATTTGTATAAAATGTGTACATGGATTCACAGTTAAATGCACAAAACAAAGTATTTTTCAAAATATAAATTTTAACCTTTGGGCTTTCATCCTATGCTATCTTAACCTTTATATATTATTGTTATTATTTTAACTTATATTTTATATTCATCTTTCTTATAGAAAGAGTAATATCCTATTCACATTAAATTTTACATTGCTTTTTAAAAAAATTTCTTAATTTATCCTGGATATTGTTAGAAGTACTAGTAGAGAGATATTCTTATTCCATTTCATGGCTGCTTATTATCCCATTTAATGGCTATAACATAGACATTCAACTAGTCTACTCTTGATGGACAGTCACTCTATTTTACATATTTTTATGTTATTAATATTACAATAAATTACCTTGACCATACATCTTTTCTAGTATTGCCACTATGTATTTGGTTGGCTTTCTAGAAGCAACATTGCTGGATCAAGGAATCAATACATATTTATTTTTATTCTTTCGTATTTTAATATTTCATATTATGTTTGTGCCTAGGTATTTGATTTTTATTTTTGCTATTATAAATCAATACAATACCAAGCAGGTTTTATTTCCCTTTATTTATAAAGGCTATTGACTATGTATTCATTTTATAAACCTCCACTAAATTCTCTTTTCTGGTTTAGTAGTATTTTAGTTGATTCTCTCCTGTTGTGAAGAAAAGAGAAAGTTTACTTCTCCTTTGGTCAAGGCCAGTTGGTAAGCACAGATGGTCTAAGATCGCTTAAAACTCTCCAGCTCAGAGTTCAGACCACTGGTCTCTCTCCCCTTATTGTAATAGCCTTGAATAAAGTCTTCCTTACATGTTTAACTTTGTTGAGTGCAATTTTTCCTCTGACAGTTTACAGTTTTCTTTTGTTTTGTGGGCATGTATTTGTCAGCTGCTCTCATTGTCCATAGGGACCCTATTATGCTTCTGGATTTTTTTCCCAAAAATAGCTTTATATCGGATTCAATTGCAATTTTTTTCTGCTTCTTCTGTTTGGGTGATATGAGTTGTTTTGCACTTTTAACAGGAATTGGAAAATAGAATTGCTTTCCTAGCTTCAGGGACTTAGAGTTTCCTTTTCACTTGTTTTTAAAAAGTGATAAAAAATATATCTTAGCACTCTGATATTCGCCTTCTCTGATTTACTCCCCCACTTTTTATGTGTTCCATCTCCCTTCTTTCCCCTGTTGTCTCTGTCCCGTTCAATTTAGATTACACTCCTAACAATAACTCTTCAAGGCAGGAGTTTGTCCTCAAAGGGAGCTTTCATTTGCTAGTTTCAAGAATTTACATTGCCAAGTTAGTGTTTGCTCTTTCCAAACTTCTGGTGCTATTTTCTAATGCCCATAAATTGGAAATTGTAAAATCCTGCCAATTTTAGTTGCTGTGCTCAGATTATGCCACATCTTTGTCCATGAGAACCTGTTGGATACTTTGATATTCTCCAGTTCAGAATCTTGTTGCTGTCCATCGGATTCCTCTAGCAAAGTATTTGATACAATTTAATTTTTTTCCGTTAAAGGAATTATGTACATACCGCTTTATTTTATGATTCCTGGCTGTTACAGGTTGAATAGTGTTCACTCCAAAAAGATGTTAGAGTCCCAACCCCTGGTACTGGTGAATGTAACCTTATTTGGAAATAGTCTTTGTAGATGATCAAGGTAAGACAAGGTCATTAGTGTGGGCCTTGGTCCAATATGATTAGTGTCCTTATAAAAGGGAACATTTGGTACAAAGACATATGTCAGCTCACAGGGAAAACACTATGTGAAGAGATATAGGGAGATGGCCAACTACAACCAAGGACTCACTGAAGCTACTAGAAGCTAAAGAGAAGCCCAGAACCTATCCTTCCCTAGTGACTTCAGAGCGAGCACGTCCCTGCTGACACCTTGATTTCAGACATTTGGCCTCCAGAACCAAGAGATATGAATTCTATTGTTCTAAGCCACCTGGTTTTTAGTACTTTGTTATGACATCCCTAGCAAGCTAGTACACTGGAGTTATCTAACCAACCAGTTTAATCGTAGATATTTTCTGTGATTATTTAATTTTGCCATTTTAGTTGCTCTGTTTGTTTTTTATGGGGAATTTAGTGACATTCAGAAACTATTGCCATCATCCCCTGAGAATTTCTCCTATCTGATTTCTGAACTCCTCCCTATTTTTTCAAACATATAAGTCTAGCTATACTTGTCTTATCTTATTCAAGTCTACCCACACTTCTAATCTACACTGGCCCTAAAAATAGCATGATCTTTTAGCTATAGTCGCAGATCCGTGCAGGGAAGTTTTCATGTCAGGCCATCTGCAGCTTTTCAGGCATGAGACCCCTTAGGCTCTGAGGTTGGAGCATGCTTTGCTGTACTCCCAGATCACTGATATATGTCCCCCAACTAGGCAGTTCACATCTGCCCTTATTTCAAGCTTCTGCTCAGGCAATTCCTTCTCCTCCTCTCCCCTCAGAGCCTCAGACACAGCATCCCTAAATCCCAGTGGTCTTAATCCCATCAAATAGTTATCCTGGTTTACTTTGCGTCATGTCAGAAACTGTTATATTATCCCCATTTACTAAAGAAAGAAACAAACTCACTGGTTGTTACAGTGAAAATGAGTAGATCTAATGGAATGTTAATATTTCACTCTACATACAAGCATTCAATTTGTTAACAGCATTAGTCTCATTAGTATGTAAATTTTCTAAGCATTTCACATTTCCATGGTATGATGGAATAAGCAAAGACTTTTAATACACCATTAAAATCAGCCTGTACCATGTATGATCTCAAAATACTGTCTTTGGACTGCTGGTGGCACTTAATGCTCCATGATGTTGTATTAAGGTGTTTTGCCATTTTTTTGAGGCCAATATAATGAACTAATTATTATTTTATTTATATTTTACCATTTGAAATCAAAGCCGATTAATTTCTGTAGGAATCCAGGAATGATTAGATCAAGTCTTTACAAAGGCTGTGCATGCCCTAAAATAACCACGGGGTTTAATCGGTCTTTGTTATGGACTGAATATTTGTGTCCTCCCAAAATTCACGTTAAAGCCAAAAACCCCATTTTGATGGTGAAACAGGGACCTGGCAAGTACTGCTTTAGGTACTACTTTGGACATTGCTTTGTGAATTGCTGCAGGCATTGCCTTGGGCATTGCTTTGGGCATTACTGCAACATTACCTGGGTCAGGAAATCTCAAAACAAATTTCAAATTACTGTGAACAAAAACAGAATGGAAGCAGGGCAAGTTCCATTCAGTTAGAACCAAGATGGTGGAGAAATAGAGGGTGTCATCCTGATTCCAGGAAAACACTGCCCCTGCCATGAATATTTCTCCCCGTGTTTACCCTACAATTAAGCCGTTGCTTATTTTTTTGTTATTTTTTCTTTCCCAAAAAGCATTCTCAGGCAAAGAAAAGGCCATTGCTTACATAGAAAGGAAACAGGAACCATGGAACCAGTTCTTTTCTGCAGGGAGAACTCGCCTCTGCTCTGTCTGTGGGGTAGACTTTCTACAGTTTTAAATAAATCTCGCTTTCACTTTATGCTGTTGGTTCACTCTTGAATTCTTTCTTGTGCAAAGGCAAGGACCCACTTGAATCTCAGGAGGTTCCCAGCATTGTAAGTCACTTTCCTGTATCGATGGTATTTGCAGGTGGGGCCTTTGAAAGGTCATTTAAGTAGAGCCATCGAACTGGAATCAGTGCTGTTATAAAAAGAGACATGAGAATGTCTTCCCTTTCTTTCTTCCCACTACATGAAGATACAATAAGAATGAGGCCATCTGAAAACCAGAAAGAGAGCCCTCACCAGCAACCAAATCTACCCAGCACCTGGATCTTAGACACCTCTCTTGCACAACTGTGAAAAATAAATGATTTTTGTTTAAGGCAGCAGCCAGTCTATAGTATTCTGTTACAACAGCCCAAACCGACTAAGACGATTTTAGACTAGCATAATTTGCATTAATGTTTGTATCTGTTAGAGTTTCTTATTTAACTATTATTGTGCTGTATTATTATTTCAATTCATAAAGATTAATCAGGATTCATCAATGCTTCACTACAGCACAAAATTAGCAATGGAAAGAATAACATAACTTCAAAAGAAAACAAAAAATAACACAGCAAATTTAACACCTTAACTGCCATATGGGTTGTATTTAACTCATGCTAGTTTTGAGCCCTGGGTCTCATGAAGCATGTGTAACTCACACATCTCTTCACGTTGAGAACCACATGAACTATTTTTCAAGTTGCACATAATAACTCATACATAGAAAACAAAAAAAAACCCAAATTATTCATTAAGTTAGAATGGATTGGTTTGTTTTTGAAGTTTTTATTCTATTTTCATAATGAAACACCATGGCCCCAAGGAAAAAAATTTTTTTTCTAGTGTGGCAGTCAATGTGTTAAAACAGTTAATAGAACTCCAGAGTCCACAGAGTTAATAAAATCTGTGGCTACAAAGAGTTGCCAAATCAGCCCCCCAAATAGGAAAAGAGCCCTGATTATAAAAATATAGAGAAAAAGAACTTAATTGAGCTGGAGATCCATGTGCTTCAGATCCCAGTGCCTTTTCTTGGCAACCATAATAAATAGTGGCATGAAGCCACTAAAGTTCCATATCATTTTCAAAGCAGCACTATTTGCTGCTCTCTAAGAAAGCAATTTGTAGTTTTATATAGAATAAGCACAAAATAACACTTGCAAGCTTAAAATTGATGAATTATATTGCTAAATGCAGAGAAGAGACTATAAATACTGAGAAATCACAGAAAGTTGCATTCCTAGATTAGGGGAGAAATGTTATGTTACACTTTCTCTAAAGCTTGTAAAAAAATAACTGCAAATGTTGTGACAAATATCAAGCACTGAGGAAAAGCAATATGAGCTGTTGGCAAAACTCTTTTATCAGACATGTTGGGCATCACCCAATTACTATCACATTTGTCTGGCTGCAGATTTTTTGCTTTACACTTGGATGAAACTAATTATGTACAGTGTATAAATCAGCCCTTGACACTTTGTTAATATATATGTATAAAATGATATGGTCACCAGATTTTGATCTATTCATCACTGAAGCGCATGCTATAGGACAATAGGTTTATTTAGGCGATTATGTTGAGAACTATAATATAGTGTATATATAATGTAGCCTAGAAAAAAATGATT
>RJWJ010035626.1:0-16546 GCA_004363605.1 Indri indri
CCAAGTCAAATATTCTTAGGCTAGTTAGGTACAAAGCTTATCTCACTGCTGTAATTAGTTTTTTTTTTTTAATTTTATTTATTTATTTTTTTTGAGACACAGTCTCACTGTGTTACCCGGGCTAGAGTGCCGTGGCGTCATCCTAGCTCATGGCAACCTCAAATTCCTGGGCTCAAGCAATCCTTCTGCCTCAGCCTCCCAAGTAGTTGGGACTACAGGCATGTGCCACCATGCCCAGCTAATTTTTTCTATATATTTTTAGTTGTCTGATTAATTTCTTTCTATTTTTAGTAGAGACGGGGTCTTGCTCTTGCTCAGGCTGGTTTTGAACTCCTGAGCTCAAACAATCCGCCCACCTCGGCCTCCCAAACTGCTAGGATTACAGGCGTGAGCCACCGCGCCCAGCCTGTAATTAGTTTTTATGTCTGTTTCATCCAAACACACACATAACTCAAGGTGAGTATTGAATTTATCTTGGTATCCTCAGTATCATACGTTGTATATAGCACAGGCACTTGGAAAACTTTTGCTGGATGGATGAATAGCCTGCTTCACTAAATGAAATGTATGATTTCAACAGCATTCTAGAAGAGTTGCAGTTTTAAAATTTTCAAGTGCATGGGGTAGGTCTGCCTATTATAATGTGTTGCCAAGTGGAAGCCACTGTCAGAAATGTTTTAATGAACAGGTAAGTCTTAGGTGTGATTGGAATACTCATTTATGGGAACAAATGAAGCCAAAGGAACACATCCCTAGACCCGCCTACCTTCTTTCTTCCCCAACCACATGGAAAGAACCTGCACAGTTATGGTCAAGAGCTGGAAGTTGGGAGTTCAGACAGATTCCTGGTAGAGTCTCAGCTTTGCCACCTACCAGTTGTGACACTGAGGCAAGTTACTTAATCTCTCTAAACCTATCTTGTTTGTAAAATGAGCATGATATTAGTACTTACTTCATAGATTATTATAAGGATTAAATGAGATAAAATATGTAAAGCATTTGGTATAGCGTGGGGCACACAGTAAGCACTCAACGCATATTGATAATTCTAGTAGGATAGTATTTTGAGATATTCACATATGATTTCTCCTCCATTTTCCCTTTTCCTTCTATATCTGCCACAATTCAAGAAGGTAGCCATGTGTTCACTGTCTCAGAGGAGAGATTATAAAATGGTAGAAAGCAGAGCTTGCAAGTTTCCTGACTTTTATTTCGAAAAGTCCAGGAGAGGTTAACAAGATTAAAGTACAAAGTATCATAGCCATAGACAGGGAGAAGGACTTCCCTAAGAAAGAAACAAAATACCCCCAGGCTGAGGATAAAGGACAGGAGGTCTAAAAATAGGTCTCTGTTTCTGGGAAAAGAGGAAAACTTAGGCTTTGCTGGCTAAGTAGAAAGACTAGGAAGGTGCAAGCCCAGTGAAGGAGTATTTACATGGTATGTTGGGGCAAAAAGGGCCATAGGCAACTTCACAATAATTTCCATACTACAAGTGCCTCATCAAACAGTGGAATTCCTGAGCTTCTGTGGTATCATGTAAGTAAAAGACAATGTTTAGACCTAAAGGAGCCATGCTGTATTAGTTATGTATTTCTGTATAACAAATTACCACTTGAAAACTCAATGAGTTAAAACAACAACAATCATTTATTACCTCACATAGTTTCTGTGGGTAAGGAATAAAGGAGCAACTTACCTGGGTTGTGCTGGCTGAGTCTCTCATGAGGTTGTATTCAAAGTATCAGCCATGGCTGCAGTCATCTGAAGGCTTGGCCAGGGCAAGAGAATCCACTTCTAAGATGGCCAACTCAACATGGCTGGCAAGTTGGTGCTGGCTAATGGCAGTAGGCCTCAGTTCCTCGTCATGTGGATCTTTCCATAAGGCTGTCCAAGTGTCCTCATGCAAGGTGGCAGGCTTCACCTGGAGTGAGATATGCAAGAGAGCAAGTCAGATGTGACCATGTCTTTTTTGATACAGCCTCAGAAGTCACATACCATCACTTCCCTGAATTCTGTTACATGGACCAACCTAGGTATGATGTGGGAGGAGACTACATAGGGACATGAATATCAGGAGGTGAGGACCACTGGGGGCTATCTTGGAAGGCCATCACACATGACAGCTGGGGTGGTAATTGTCTCAGTTGTACTGCCTGATTAGCTGAACAAGATGATAACATGTGAGAACGTGGCAATGTGTAAGGTACCGGAATCTGGCATAATTGGGGGAGGAGAGGAGGCTTAAAGTATTGCTCTTAAGTTTTTTCTCAGCCTGATGGGATTGGAGGCACAAAATAGAATTCAAACTATGACAGAAAGTAGAAAAAAGCATTATTTCTTACAGACTTAAGTTTATGAATAATAACAATTATCATTATTATTGTAAATATGGGAATAACTCAACTTTTGTTTTTCCCAAGTGGTTCAAGGTGACTCTAGTTCCACAAGGTCAGTAATTTTCAACCTTGGAAATATAGCAGAATCAACTGGGAAGAGCTTCTGATTTAATTGATTTGGAGCAGGGCCATGAGCTTCCAATTTAACTTACTTTGAGCAGGGCCTAGAGCATCAGTATTTTTTAAAGCCCCATAGGTGATTCTAATAGGTAGCCATGACTGAGACCTCAATGCTTTATGTAAATCGATCTTCTTGCTATTTAAAACATCTCTGACTCTACCAGGTGCTCACCATATAGGAAGCTGGCTAATTCTACCTACTAACTGCCTAGGATAGTTTTCTTCAGAAATACCAGAATAACTCTCCAGTAACATTCTGTCATACTAAAGAGCAGAGCAAAGGCTAAAACTTTCTAAAAACAAACAAACAAAATAGAACCAAGGGGATTTCAATTGGCATTCTATTCTCTAACATAGTCAATGAGACTCTGCCTCTTACCCCTATCACCTTCAGCATCTGGTCACTAAAAACATATCCATATATCTACTCTCTCAGTGGGTAACCATATTTCTAATCATTTAAGGCACAAATCAAGAATTATGCCAGAATAGAGGCTCCAATCTGCCTGTTTATTTACTGAAGTTGTTTTTATCTGGTCCAGACAGTTCTTTCAAAAACTTCAGAACATTTAAGATTTGGGAGATTTCACATAAAAATGCATATTTAGGCTTCTCTTTAAAAATTGGAAGATGAGGTAACAGCAAGCCCTACCTGCATGAAACAACTGGCTAGAAATTAGTAGATGAGCTCCTGGTTCACGTAGTACTCATAATGGCCACAAGGGATGCTGAAGCTCCTTTCATTCATTTATGTCACTTGCCTGGCTCTTGAATATATCTGAAATAGCGACTCCTGTCCTTATTCCTTCCTCTCACCATGCCACCATCTATAACTGATCAGCATGTCTTATAGATTCTAGCAGTTCTCTTATCAGTCTTGCTCCTCATCACCTTGATTGCTACATTCTTAATTCAGGATCTCAACATTGCTCATATGTACTATGTAACAGTTTACCTCTTGCTCCACCTGTCTAATCCATTGCTGACACACCAGAGAAGTAAGCTGATGTCATTATCCTGCCTAAAGACCTTCACTGGTTCTCCACTACCTACGAAATAAAGTTTAAATTCCTCTAGTACACGGTACCAGGCCATCCATGCTGTCGTCCCTGCCCACCATTCCAGCCTTATCTCACTTCACTCTCACAGTAGTAGTCTGTGCTCCAACCCTGCCAAACAATTTTGCTAACCAGGTGGATTATTTCAAACCTCTGGATCATGTTGCTTTTTATGCCCAAAATATTCTCATGTCACCTGCCATCTGCTTGACCCACACAACCCTATTCTTAACTTCAGAGATTGAGTTCGAATCTTTCTCTTTGAAGACTTTTCTACTACATTTCTAATTCCACAGGTAGATATGACCATTGCACTCTATCCTCTTGTGTCCCCTGTAAGACTACTATCCTGGTAACTATGACATTTTATTGTACCTATTTGTTTACTTGCTTGTAGTCCTATGTATTTGATTATAAATTCCTTAAATGTAGGGGCTATGCCTTATGTATGCTTATATTTCCAGACCCAGGCTTGGTGCATATAGCTGCTTAATACATATTGGCTGAATGAATAAAAGATTACTTCAAATGATTACTTGCAAGGTGGTTGTTCTTTTAAATAGATTGGTCATCTTTTCATAATCCCATTTATTCTAAACTACTAATCTATCTGCTTGTATTCAGGGATCATGCAAGGGTAAACGTTTTAGTTCAGTTCAAGCAAATTAATGCAATTTCTGAAACAGCAGGAGTTCGAATCAATGATATATATTTGTATTAACAGTGTTCTTCCAGTTTTAGTCTTAAGAAAGACATTGCCTCTAACACCTGGGGGCAACATGATTGATGAGTAATTTATGACTCAGGCTAATTATACCATATGTGGGACACACATCAGTGTGCCTTATGGGTAATGCTTATAAATAACACTAGGTTATAGCTATCAATCCTCTTAATGAGGAAGAGAATACAACAGAACCTTTAAAAAACTGACTCAACCAACTTTTATAGCATAAAGGAAAATAAACAGCACTTTCCAAGTAATACACTTTGTAGTATTCTCTGGAAAACTATATAAAAGAAAAAAAAATTAAATCTTCAAATTTCAGATTAAATCACACACATTGCTTCTCAGCCTTTTAGCTGAAATCAACTGCAGATTAAAGCACACAAAAAGCCTCTCTTGGAGTTTTAAAGATATTTACTCATTCAATAAATATTTATTGTGCTAGGCACTATTTTAAACTCTAGGGATGCTGCTGCCTTTATAAAAGGATGAAGGGATGAGGGAAGCCAGTACAATATATCAGGCCGGAAAATAAGAAAGGGAGTCCAGGGCTGACTATGTAGTATGTCAAAACAAATGCCACTTTGCTAAGAAATTGGACAATTTTTTTCACCAGTACCAACCCGTATGTTGCAGCCCCGTTCATGAAGTTTAAATTTTATTGTGTGTGGGGGAAGCTGGAGGGCAGGTTAACAAACAAGCAAAAAAATGAATAAGTAAAATATAAAGTTGTTCAGGGACCAGTAACTTCTATAAGAGAAACAAGACAGGGAAGAGACATGAAGAGTACAAATATTATAACCTATCTACACACTTAACTTCAAAATAACCAATACAATGCAAAACCTGTAAATGAGAAATACATGAAAGTAATTTATAATAATATCTATTTCAATATGTAAATGTGCAGACATGAACACCGTAAGAGATATAATGAAATAGGTGTTTATACTTTTATGTAGAATCGCCACATATGCAGACTGATAGAGGAGTGTTGTCTTGCGGTATCAAATGCTATGAATGGTGATTCTGATGCCATCTCTGACATGATTTTCCAAAATGGCAAACCTCTGGTAAAATTTTGAACAAAGTACCGTCTTCCCTTAATTTACATGATAGTTGCATTTCTGGAAAATCAAGAGTGCATTAAAACCATGCTAAAGTATTTTCTATTTATATAAAAATGGAGTTAGGTTCTCAGCTCAGATAATTATAAACAGGTTTTCCACCTTCAAGAATATCCAAAGGAATATTCATATGTCATGCAGAAGGCACACAGGGAACTTTTTGTGGTGCTAGGAATGTTTTATACCTGGATTGCTGTTGTGGTTACATGGGTGTACTCACTTGTCAAAACTCATCAAACTGTACACTTAAATTTGGTACATTTTATTGTATATAAATGATACCTCAAAATTGATTTAATAAAGGAAGTCATGCGGGATGACAGACAATTCTTTATAGTGAGGGAATCTGTAGGATGGTCTAGCAGTCCAGGCTACCACACACTCAATGCCACTCAATCATGGTACAGCCAAAAATACTCCCACAACTTTCCAAACCACACCCTAGTGATCAATACCACTTCCACTGAGAACGTTGCATGCCATCTCTTAGTGCGATGGGAAGCCACTGGAGGGTTTTGAGCAGAGTCATCAGGTGATCTGACGTGTTTTAAAAGGATTGCTCTGACCCTTTGGGGCAGAGGCAGGCAAGGGCTGACACAAAGAGACCTGTTAGAAGATGATCATAAAAGGCAGGCGAGAGATGAGAGCTTGGACAAGGGCAGCTGCAAAGTGGTAATCATGAGATGTATCAGAAAAGACTTTCAGGGCCGGGCACGGTGGCTCATGCCTGTAATCCTAGCACTCTGGGAGGCCGAGGGGGGCGGATTGCTTGAGCTCAGGAGTTCGAGACCAGCCTGAGCAAGAGTGAGACCCTGTCTCTACTAAAAATAGAAAGAAATTAATTGGACAACTAAAACTATATAGAAAAAAATTAGCTGGGCATGGTGGCGCATGCCTGTAGTCCCAGCTACCCGGGAGGCTGAGGCAGAAGGATTGCTTGAGCCCAGGAGTTTGAGGTTGCTGTGAGCTAGGCCAACGCCACGGCACTCCAGCCTAGGCAAAAAGAGTGAGACTCTGTCTCAAAAAAAAAAAAAAAAAAAGAAAAGAAAAGACTTTCACAAGTTTCAACTAGAGTTCCAAAGGACATGTGAGAAATAGAAAGAGTTCAAATAATGTTATTAGATTACGAGAAGTAAATATAGTGGTAATTTTCAATATTCTCAACAATCCTCACCCAACACTACTTCACTATTCAATGAAATTAAAAAACACTTTGGGGTTCCAGCTATGTCATATTATATCTAAATACAATGAAACATTTTCTGGTGAAATAAGATTCAACAAAATGATTCTTTTAAAGAAACTTTACCACAGAGAAGTATATTTCCTGTCTAAGTAAAATAGCTGATCTTAGCTCTTCCTGTGATAATTTAGATCTTGCAATACCTTAAGCTCAGGATAATAATGAATATCAGTTTGTCATTTGAGTTTTTCTAAGTGTAGAAATTCAGGACATTATGTTGGATTTGTTTTAATACTAGAACCTACTGATTCTTTTTTTTTTTTTTTTTTGAGACTGGGTCTTGCTCTGTTGCCTGGGCTAGAGTGCAGTGGCATCATCATAGCTCACTGCAGCCTGGAACTCCTGGGCTCAAGAGATCCTTCTGCCTCTGTCTCCTGGGTAGCTGGGACTATAGGCGCCTGTGCCACAATGCCTGGCTGGAGTTTTTTATTTTTTTTTCCTTTCTTTTTGGTAGAGACTGGGTCTCACCTTGCTCAGGCTAGTCTGGAACTCCTGAGCTCAAGCAATCCTCCCGCCCCTCAGCCTTCCAGAGTGCTAGGATTATAGGAGTGAGCCACCATGCTTGGCTGCAAGAAATTTCTCATGATTTGTCATGTTCTTTTAAAATTGGAGGAGAATTAATTGAGGGTTCCAGTTAGCTGACCTCAGGAAAACTAAAGTTCTATATTTAATGTTCAAATCTTTCCTTTAAAAATGTCAGAAAAGTATTTATGAATAAATACAATGATTTCTGAGATTTCCTTTAAAATAATCCAGTGGGGAGAGAGTGTGGAAGAGATTTAGATAAAACACGATAGACACACTATTAGATAATTATCAGAGGGGATTCATTTTACTATTCTCTTCACTTTCATAAATTTGATATTTTTCCATAATAAAATTTTTTTTTAAATGCAGGGTCTAAGAATTAATTTAATATTTTTTAAATAACTACTATGTGCCAGACTTTTACTAGGAGTTTGGGAGAGATTTATTAGCTACAAAGATAAGATCTCTACATTAAGGAGCTTACAACCTAGACATATAAACAATAATAAATGTAAAGACTATAATATTGTGTTAAATGTATAAAGTGCTACAGGAGCAAAGAAGGAATGATTGATTCTGCCTGGTGAAGTCATAGAACCCTCCCAGAGGAAGTGATGCCCAGATTGGGCCTTGAAGGTTAAATAGGCTTTTTCAGAGACAAAGATGGAGCAGGAGGCCTCCATATGGAAGGCAACATAACTCCAGAATATGACCATATTAAGGCATTAAGAGAAATAGGGAATACAGTGAAAGAAATAAAAAGGTGTCGGAGAATAAATAATATTTAAAGTTTTGTTACCAGTACCTAAAACAGTCCGTAACAATATACTGGGTACTCAAAGTTATCTGCTGAATAAATTCACTTTTTGGAAGAGAGATAGGAGGAAAATAGCAGAGAGTAGTGTTTTAAAAACCCAAGGATAGAGACAGCCTACAGAATCACATATCTGAAAAGGGTCTAATATCCAGAATATATAAAGGCTCTTACAACTCAACAAAAGACAAAGAACCTAGCTGAAAAATAGGCAAACACTTGAATAGATATTTCTCCAAAGAAGACATACAAATAGCCAACAAGCACATGAAAAAATGCTCAATATGATTAGTCATTAGGGAATTGTATACCAAAACCACAGTGAAGTACCACTTCACACCCAGAAGGGTGGCTAAAAATTAAAAAAAAAAATTTAAGGAAAATAACAAGTGTTAGCAAGGATGTGGAGAAATGAGGACCCTTACACATTTCTGGTAAGAATGTAAAATGGTGCATGTGCTGTAGAAAACAGTTTGCTGGCTCCTCAAAAAAGTCAAACATAGAACTACCGTATGATCTAGTGATACCCCTCCTAGGTATATACCCCAAAGCAGTGAAAACAGGTACTTAAAACAGATGCATGTACACGAATGTTTATAGGAGCACTATTTACAACCCCCTAAAGGCAGACCCAGCACAAATGTCCATCAACAAATAAATGGATAAACAAAATGTGGCATATATATACAATGGAGTATTATTAAGCTTTAGAAAGGAAGGAAATCCTTTTACATGCTACAACCCGGATGAACCTTGAGAAATGCTAAGTGAAATAAGCCTGTCACAAAAAGACAAATACTGTATGGTTCCACCTATATGAACTATCTAAAGCAGTTAAATTAATAGAAATGGAAAGTAGAATGGTGGTTACCAGGAGCTAAGAGGAGGGGGAAATGGGGAAACATTGTTTAATAAACAGATTTTCAGTTTTGTAAGATGGAAAAAGTTCTGGAGATCTGTTGTACAATAATGTAAATAACACTAACCAACATTTTAAAGTGGTTAAGATACTAAATTTTATGTTATGTGTTTTTTACTATAGATAAAAAAAAGTTGAGACGTTACTTAAAAATTCTAAACACAAGATAATGGTTATTTCTGGGGAGAGAAGAGGACTACAAAGGCATTTCAACTCTATCTGTAATGTTTTATTTTCTTTCTGGAGGGGACAGAGTCCTCCTCTGTCACCCCAACTAGAGTACAGTGGTGTCATCATAGCTCACTACAGCCTCAAACTCCTGGGGCTCCTGCCTCCCGAGTAGCTGGGACTACAGGTGTGTGCTACCATCACTGGCTAATTTTTCTATTTTTTGTAGAGACAGGGTCTTGCTCTTGCTCAGGCTGGTCTAGACCTCCTGAACTCAAGCAATCCTTCTACTTCAGCCTCCCAGAGTGGTAGGATTACAGGTGTGAGCCACCATGCCAGGCCTGGAATATTTTCTTATTTAAGTAAAATCTGAGGCAAATATAGCAAGATATTAAAGTTTGAAACAAAGAAAGCATTATACAAGTGAAAGACACCAGACACAAGAGGTCACGTACTGTATGATTTCATTTATTTGAAATATACAGAACAGGTTAATCCATAGAGACAGAATGCAGATTGGTGGCTTCCAGGGTTTAAGGAGAGGAAGGAGTAGGGAGCAACTGCTTAATGGGTATAGGGTTTCCTTTTGGGGTCATGAAAATCTTTGAGAACTAGATAGAGGTGGTAGTTGTACAATATTGTGAATATATTAAATGCCACTGAATTGCTCACCTGAAAATGGTTAATTACATGTTATATTAATTCCACTTCCAGTTTTTAAAAAAACTAAGAAAAAGCAGAATTTTAAGAAGGAAGGTCATTTACTAAAAAGGGTCAAATGCTGCAGAAGGGTCAAGAAGGATATAAACTAAGAGGTCATGAGATCTGGCAAGCAGGAGGTCCTTTAGGAGAAATGTGCAAGTAGTCAGATTGTTGTGGGTTCCATGAGATGGGCAGTAGTTTACGGGAATCTTAAGTATTTTGTAGGATAAGGGGAAAGAATCAGTGACAGGGGAAAGACTAAAGATAAAGGAGAGGAGATATTAATATTTGTACAGCAAGAGTAGGAAAAGATAGTATAGATACTATAGATAAGGTCAACAGGTAAAGAGGTTAACTTTCAAAAGAATTAAGGATCCTAATATTGGAGAGAAACAGGTAAGTATAGGGGTAAATTTGTGATTTCCAAATTACACTTCGAAAGGGGAGAGACTGAGTCAGTTAAAAGTTGATAATTCCTTTTTATTCTAAGAATGAGGAAGAAGAATGTAGGGCTTGTGGAGAGTGGTAAAACCATGGGAGTTGACCAAGAACGAATAAAAGGGCTGTTTGGGCAGCTTTGAGGGCTTTAGTAGAAATCATAAATATCTCCCTTGTACATACAAATCCAAAATTAAAAATTTTTTTTTTTTTTTTGAGACAGAGTCTCACTCTGTTGTCCGGGCTAGAGTGCCGTGGCGTCAGCCTAGCTCATAGCAACCTCAAACTCCTGGGCTCAAGCAATCCTTCTGCCTCAGCCTCCCAAGTAGCTGGGACTACAGGCATGTGCCACCATGCCCGGCTAATTTTTTCTATATATATTTTTAGCTGTCCAATTAATTTCTTTCTATTTTTTTGGTAGAGACGGGGTCTCGCTCTTGCTCAGGCTGCTCTCGAACTCCTGAGCTCAAACGATCCACCCACCTCGGCCTCCCAGAGTGCTAGGATTACAGGCGTGAGCCACCACGCCTGGCCCAAAATTAAAAAATTTAACTGTTAAAAGCATTGTATGATTAATATTGTCTCACAAATTACTCACTAAAATAAAACCACTGCCTAGTCTCATCTGTATGACACAGGATATTGCATTTGTGACATATTATGAATATACTTAATATAGTATTTTATGTAACACATAACACAAAGGTCAGGGAGAACTGGAGAAAGACAGAGAGCAAATTGGAATCCACTGAAGAAACATTAAATATCAAACAATCAACTAGAAAAATTAGCAAAAGATCTCTAGAAGACAAGTTACTATTGAAGAAAGATATAGGCAAATATTTCATTAGAATTTTGAAATAATGGAACTATTTAAAATTTGACAATGAGAGAGCAGATACTAATTGCCTTAATAAATTTCACAGCTAATTTCTTTGAAAAAGGAAATATATACCTTAAAGTTTGAAATAAACTATTTTTAAAGTATATTTTCATTATTAAAAAGCAACTGGTAGAGCATATTAAAAGGAAATTAAAAATAATTTTAAAATCCTGAAGTGTTCATTAGTTGAAAGCTAAGAATAATGAATAACTATTAACAGTAAATGCCTTTTAACAAATTTTCAACTACTGAATGAACTTGAATTTCATGACTATGAAATGGGCATCCTGAAATGTGATATTAATCATGTAAGTGACTTGTGGAATTCTGTGGGCATTAAAATATTTTTGCATAAGGTTAGGGTGAATCTTGGAAATGAAATTTCCCTCTATAGATTTTAATTTAAACTTGCATAGCTCCCTAACAACACCAATTATTTGTTTGACTATACACTAAATAACTGAGAGGCTAAAAGAAATCTCAGCTTTCTAGTTGCCTACACAGAAATGTGAAGTGCAAAGTTTTTCACAGAATAGTGAATGTGACAAAAATACAAAATCACACTGGAACTTTATTATTTTACTGTAAAAATAGACCTAACATAAAATTGACCATTTTAACCAGCTGTAAGTGTACAGTTCAGTGACATTAAGTACATTTATTATTGTGCAACCATCACCACTAACCATCTCCATCCAGTACTTTATCATCATCCCAAACGATACATTCTTTTTTCTTTCTTTCTCTTTTTCTTTCTGTCTGTCTTGTCTGTCTTTCTCTCTCTCTCTTTCTTTCTTTCTAGTGGTAGAAAACATAAAATTTACCATCTTAACCATTATTAAGTGTGCAGTTCAGTGGTGTTAAGTATACCTGTATTCACATTGCTATGAAACAGATATCCAGAACTTTTTCACGGTACCCACCATTCTATTTTCTGTTTCTATGAATTTAACTACTTTAGATACCTTCATATAAGTGGAATCACAATTTATTTTTAGCATAAAATATTAGATCACTGAATGAAATGAATTTTTGCTTGTTTTGTTGTGCTGATAGTTTGGCCTGCTGACCTCAATCAATATAGTGAATGGATTTTACATGGCACAATCATATTTCATGGGCCTTGTTAATGAACTGTTCCTGAATACAGAAACTAAATGCCATAGTGTTGCAAGACCACTAATTAATTGGATGCTCAGGTAGTATTTGACTTTGAAATTATTTATAAAATATTAACTTTTTCCTTGACTGTTAAATGAAACAGCATAAGTATGAGATAGAAAAATAAGAGAGGGTAGGTAGATTTAACAACTGCATTCTCCTATGTTAGCATGTATTATTATTGTGTGTAGCCACTATTGTGTAACACTTTTAAGTTTTCATTGAGTAGAGAGTCATGTGGGTTTGGTTCTAGTTCTGCTATCTGTGTGACCTTGGGAAAATCATGTAATTTCTCTAAGCTTAGGCATTATTATCCCTACTAGTATTCTAATGCACATATAAAGATGGAGATAATAATACCTGACCTACCTAAGAGTTATGAGGATAAACAATCCTGAGGATAATATGTGAAAAAGCTCTGAAATATTTAGCTAGCTTAGAAGTATATATTAAACATTGAAGAAATTTCATCCTTTTCAAACTCTCTCCATTTTTATATGCCTTTCTTCTGAAAATCTTAAGCTACCCTAGGAAACTAAAAAGTTATGTTTCCATATCACCAGTTCCCTATTTGTTAGATTACATATATCAACAAAAAATTCACAGATTAAAAAATGTTCTATGGCTTTTTTCCTGTGACTAGGCTAGGAATGAGGGAGTAAGGGAAACCAGGAATAAACTAGAGAGGAATTTCCTTTCCTTCTTATTCACTTTCCCATAACTTCCTCTCTAGGAGTCCATTTTAGATACAATTTAAGAGTATATGGCCAGGTGCGGTGGGTCATGCCTGTAATCCTAGCACTTCGGGAGGCCAAGGCGGGAGGACTGCTTGAGGCCAGGAGTTTGACACCAGCCTGAGCAAAAGTGAGACCCTGTCTCACAAAAAAAAAAAAAAATAGGAAAATTAGCTAGGTGCAGTGGCACACACCTGTAGTCCCAGCTACTTGGGAGGCTAAGGTAAGAGGATTGCTTGAGCCCAGGAACTTAAGGTTACAGTGACCTATGATGATGCCACTGCACCCTAGCCTGGCAACAGAGCAAGACCCTGGCTCAAAAGAGGAAAAAAAAAAAAAAAAAAATAGAAAGTATAGAGAGGACTGAGGGATGTAGAATGAAATGGCAAGTTAATATTAGAAGTGTACTGTGGGTGAATCCCAGGAATGGTTTCAGACTTCACCTGTAGTTTCACTTAAATCATACCAGGTATAAATGTATAGTGACTCAGTGGTTTATGCAACAAGCTAGAAACTCAGGACCTGTAGGTTCTGGCCATGCAGCTGACATTTTTTTTCCTACAAGTGAGCTAATCATATTCACTCCCTGTGTTTTATTTAGTTTTTTGTCTATCAATGAGGACAATGATACCAAATTACTACCCAGAGTTGTTAAAAAAAAAAAAAATCACAAAGAGCCATAAAGTACTGTGAAAGCCATACCAAGGTAGCTTTTATGAGAGAATAGATGTAAAAATACTTTGAAAGTTAAAATTTCTATGCAGACAGAAAGCATTACTTTTATCTGAGTTAAAGGGGAAAGCGGTACTGTGAATATGAAACAAGTAGATAATCCTGAAACCTCTTTTGGATTATTGGTTTTAAACTACTTCTCACTCAAACCTTCACAGAGTACTAAGTGCTAAGAAGAGAGATTACTAAAAAACAATATTTAGCTTTTTTCTCATTCCTTGCATATTTACCCAGAGTGAATATGGCTGGTGAGTAGGAAAAGAGCCTACAGAGATCAGGCAGGGGGTAAAAAGGTAAAAGCCTCAGAAATCATTCACTCTGTTTGTTTAACCAGTTCTTATTTTGTGTTTTCTATGAGCAAGTGTAATGTGCAGTATACCAATACTGAAACATATTTCATTAAGACAGCACCAGGTGGCTTTCCTACAAAAAGGAAACTGATGCTTAGAGAGGTTAAATGACTTGTTCTGAGTAAGAAATAAAGCAAGTTTTTGAACCTTCATTTCTCTAACTTCAGAGCCCATGCTCTTAATTACTGCCTTATTCTGTTTCAAGAAAAGCAAGATTGATTTTGGTTGAATGAATGTCAACCAAACCTGTCCTGGAAGTTATTAGGAAGTCAGGTTACTCCAGACATTCCCTCCATCTCCCCCCTGGCCACATGGGTTATATCATGACATCTCCACATATTGCTCCATGCCTGCTTAATGTTCTTTTCTTGACTAATCAGATTCTTTATACTTTCTATTCTCACACAAGGCTTCAGGATGCCAAATTCCTAATTCTACCCCATGGCATACATTCAGCTCTGCTCTTGCTGCTTAATGACTTATTCTCTCTAGGTTCCCAAGTTCAGATTCCTAAGAGTGAGAAATGACTGGCCCAGACCACCTTCCTATACCAGGCCATAGGTCACTGGACAGTCAAAATGGATTAACTTGGGTCAAGTGCCCAAACACATGGCTGTAGCTGAGGATGGGCAGGGCAGTCAATTTCCCTGAGAAGAGAACCTTGGTGTAGGTGGGTAAGCTTTCTAAAGTTTGGCCTGTCATGTGCCATTTTAAAAAAATCTTCCAAAGAAGCTCTGCCTTCTTTTCCCTTGATTTGTCTATTTCTATTAAAGACATTGTCATTCTTCCTACAGCCTGGACTGAAATTCTAAAAAAAAAAAATTTTCATTAGATTTAATTTCATTGGAAAAGTAATGCATGCACATGGTAAAATATTCAGAACATAAAAGGGTGTACACATTGGAAACCGTCCCGTTTCTACTAAAGATTCTGAAGGCCCTCCTAGAGGCAACCAGAGCTAACAGTTTTTAAAGTATTCTTCAGAAAAAATTTTATGTATGTTCAAACATTCTATCCTCATTTAAATTTTACATAAATGGGATAATATCATAATCACAATGTGTGCCTTGTTTTCCTCATTTATAATAAGTAGATCTTGGGGCCTATTCCATTTCTCCATATAGGGTTTTTGTTTTTCTTTTTGTTTAAAGGCTTCATAGAACTTCATTGTATGCACGTGATTTTGTTTTTTAAGCAGTGCCCTTTTGACTGACAGGTATGTTGTTTCCTGTTCTGCCATTACCAATAATGCTGAAATAAGCATATATATTTACATACAGATATAAACATAACTATATATAATACAGATATTATATATTATAGCTATATATAATATGATAAATTCTTTTCTTTCTTTTTTTGAGACAGAGTCTCGCTCTGTTGCCCGGGATAGAGTGTCGTGGCATCATCATAGCTCACGGCAACCTCAAACTCCTGGGCTCAAGTGATCCTCCTGCCTCAGTCTCCCAAGTAGCTGGGACTGCAGGCATGTGCCACCACACCTGGCTAATTTTTTCTATTTTTAGTTGCCCAACTAATTTCTTTCTATTTTTAGTAGAGACAGGGTCTTGCTCTTGCTTGGATAACTTCTTATAGGAGCGATATTTTGGTCGAAGCATGCATGCCTTTTCAATTTTGATACATATATTGCCAAACTGCCTTCCAAAGATGCTGTGCCAATTTCTCTGTGTATAAGAGTGCCCATTTGCCCATACCATCAACAGCCTGTGTCAAACTTTCTGATCTCCTCCAATGTGACTACGAATTTCAGTCATTTTTAATTCAACCTTCTTCTGTCCCCTAAGTCAGTCATCTAGTTCTATGAGTTCTTTCAAAGTCTCTTTCCCCTCCATCTATGTCTCTGTATTTGCATTTCTCAGTTTCAGCTTTTGTTGCTTCATGGATTGGCTCCTGATATCCCTCATTCCATTCTCTCCCCTATTAATTCACAATTTATCCAAAAAGTACCAGATGAATATTTTCTTAATTTTCACAATTTTACTTCTCTCCTCAGGAACCTCTTGTGCCTCTCAATGCCTACAATATCAAGTATGAATCCTTAACGAGACATTCGAAATTATCCAGAGTCCTGTCTACTTTGGAGCCTTCACACCTATATAATCTTCAAACTTCTGCTTTGCTGTCTTCATGCTTTTTGTTTCATCACTTCTCGTCTGGGTGTTCTAGTTCCTGTTCAAACCTAATTTCACTTATCCTTCATGTTCTACTGCTGTGACCACTTCATGCTCCAACAGCCTGGTCCACAATTTTCTTAGAATTGTTAAACCCCTCATTGTTTGTGTCACTTATTTGGCATTTATTAACTTAATGTAACTAAGAGTTTTTTTCCTGTCTCCTGTACTAACACATATGTTCCTTAGGAGAAGGAGCCGTCCCCAAAACATTTTTGTATCTTGCACACACAGCATAACCTTTCATATTTTTT
>RJWJ010035627.1:0-16554 GCA_004363605.1 Indri indri
GGGCATGGTGGCACATGCCTGTAGTCCCAGCTACTCGGGAGGCTGAGACAGTAGGATTGCTCGAGCCCAGGAGTTTGAGGTTGCTGTGAGCTAGGCTGACGCCACGGCACTCGCCCCAGGCAACAGAGTGAGACTCTGTCTCAAAAAAAAAAAATCTCAAATTTCATCTAAATTATCTAAATCAAGTACAGGTGAGGCTGTGGGTATGCTTCACCCTGACACAACTGCAAGACAAGTTACCTGCTTCTGAAATACACTGGTGGGACAAGCCTAAGATAGGCAGGAGCTCACCCAAACACACCACTGCCCCAAACTGCACAGCTGCTGTCATGTGCCACTTGGTATGTAAAATGCTGGGGACCCAACAGTAATATCTCCACCACAGCTGTCTCTGAAGAGCCAAATGCCTCCCCCACTGCTTTCCAGTGGTCCCATCCTCGAGCTAGTTGTTGGTCTCACGTGGCTCAGCTTTGTTTTCCAGTTCTCCCATTGATAGGTCTGATTTAAGGAACTTAAGTCACATGGTTTCCACCCTTTTTCTGTGCTAGAAGTTGATGGAGCTTGTGCTGAATGAGTCAATTTGGGGCACTGATTACACTACATTATTTGAGTCACAGATTTTCACAAGTTTGTGAATTGCACAATTTTACTCTAATGAAGTACATATCTTTAGCTTCTAAATGATTTTTGCTCTGAATTTTCAACTTGTTTATGATAACAATATAGACTTGCTTTGTGTCTGTCTACCTTTGCCTGGTTGGCCTTTGCCCATTTTTAAAAATTTGTGACCTTCCTGACCACTGTATTTTGGATGTGCATTCTTTTTTTTTTTTTTAAAGACAGGGTCTTGCTCTGTTGCCCAGGTCGGAGTGCAGTGGTACAATCACAGCTCACTGAAACCTGGAACTCCAGGGCTAAAGCGATCCTCCTGTCTCAGCCTCCTGGTAGCTAGGACTATAGGCTCATGCCACCACACCTGGATAATATTTTTATTTTTATTTTGTAGAGAAAGGGTTGCCTAGGATGGTCTTGAACTCCTGGCCTCAAGCAATCCTCTGGCCTCGGCCTCCCAATGTACTGGGATAACAGGTGTGAGCCATTGTGCCCGGCTAATCTCTGTATTTTTGAATGATATTTTCCCTGGGCAGAGAATTTCATGTTGACAGTTGCATTCTTTCAGTACTTGAAAGATGACAATGCATTTTTGGGGGCTTTCATAATTTCTGTTGAAAGCCAATGAGAAGTGTTATTGTATCTTTGAATATAATGTACTGATTATATTCAAAGATGCAGTATGCATGGCGGGACCATTCACACCATACTTCCTCACCATCAGAATGCAAACATAGCTAGTCTGTGTCCTTTTTCATTCAGTCCTGCCATTTTTACTTGTCAAGACTTTGGACTTAACCAGTCTAGGGACTCTCCGGCCATAAACCTGTACACCATTCCTATTGTTCCAAAAAGGGATTTTGGTTTTGTTACTCAGGGTGTGGCATTTACTTTGAGGAACTAGGTTTCCCGGCTTTGACTGATGTTTCCAACTGTGGATATCCTCTCTCATTATCTTCCCACAGGCCTACTTGACCTTCACTGCATTTGGAAGCCCTTCCTCATATATTTTGGTTCAGGGTTACAGAGGTCTCTTAATGTCTTTGAAGACAGAGTTTTGTTCCTGTTTCTTATTCTCCTTCTTGCTTTTGAGTGATTTCTCAAAGAACAGGGAAATTTCCCTCTTTACGCTACATTTTAAAACCAGAAGATTTACCCTCAGAGTCTTTTGCATACAGCATTATTTTTAGTTTCTGTTCTGCATCATGTATCTTTTAAGAATCATTTTGAGTCATGATTAGGGAACTGAATTCAAATTTACATTCAATCTTGCATGGTGCTATTGATGCAAATAACTCAATGGAAGGGACAATCAAATCATCAGATTCTGTCACATGGCCGAACTTGCGTATGTGCAGGCAGTGACATTCCCATCACAGTGCACATCTCTGCCTGACTTCTGATAAGCATCATTGGACATAAATTGAAGATGCTTCCCAGAAGTGGAAATGTAAAAATGTGAAAAAATGGTGTATGCTGTTTCAGCTGGAACTGCAGAATGGATAGAGTCCAGCAGTCTGGCGAGGAAGGTGATTGTGTAGCGGACAGACGCGCGCAGAGCACGGAGCAGCGTGGCGCTCACCGTCCATCCGTGGAGCAGAATCTCACCTTTTGCAAAGGCTGAAATTTTACAATGGGTTTAGAAGTTGAATAGCAAATAGTTCAATTTGGGAGAAAAATAGCATTCAATAGCATGTGACATTTCATTTTCTATTGAATTGAATACCAATTCTTTAACTTAGAAATGAGGTCTGCCCTCAACTTTCCAACACGCCCATGTGTTTTCATTGTCTACAGAAAAATGAAAGCTTAAATGCTACAGCCTGGCATTCAAAGCGCTCTACCCTGTGAAGCCAAAACTAAACTGAAGGAATTGGGTTAAATGACCAGTCAAATCCCCTTCCTTCTATGATTTGGTAGCATCCTCTCCCCTCGTCCCCTGCGGTGTGTGACTGGGCTGAGCTGTTCACAGAGACACTTTGCAAGTTCCTGCGCCTGCGCATTGCTCGTTCCGCTCCTCCACCTGGAATCTTTTTCTGGATGACCAACTCACCTGATCAAAATCCTGCGTATCCTTCACAGTCCCACAGGCCTTTGCTCATTCTCCAACCACAGGGGAACTTGCTTTCTCCCTCTGGCACTGCATTTTTCACAATGTTTTCAGACCAGGTCTGAAAACCCCTCTCCCTCTCCCCGAGGGAGACAAGGACTATTACTCTGACCCCTGAGCTCACCACTCTGCCCTCGGAAACAGTCTCCCAAACTTGCCTTCGAACTCCTGCTTTCCTGGTTCCCTCTGTCCAATCTGAATTTTCGTGCTCAGTTGGACTTTCGATATTGCTCCTGTCCATTTCTTGCTTTGACCTGGAACTTTCAGATTCTGGTCCACTGTTGTCTCCAACTGTGTCTTGGTTGTCCTAGCTTCTGGCTATAAATGTATGTATAATATATTCCCTTGACACTACTGTACTGACGAACCAGCCAACAAGTTCCCAATTTCTAGAGCCCTTCGCTCCAGTGGCCATCACTGCTATCCCTGTCAGACCCCAGGCCACAATCCCCCACTGCCCACTGAGCACTGCTGGCAAGGCTTTAGCCATTGGGTTATATCATCAACCTCATGGACACTGAGTATTTTTCTTGGATTTTAATTCTTTGTGCACTTGTCTCACACTCTTGACTCCTTGAGGGTGGAGTCTACAATGCCAAGCATGGTGTCTTGCACACAGAAGAGCTCAGAAGATATTTACTCAATGCTGTTTGAATACGGGCACCTTAAGGTGACTTGAGCACCTCCCAGTGTGCCCCAGCAATGGCCGCACCTCAGGTTGTTGCTCACCTGTAGCTAGGCTGAAGTCACTGCTGTCTCTCAAGATTGATAGCTTGACGCTTTCAGAATGAAAAGGACCCAAAATCTCCTGTTAGAACTGTGTACATGCATTTTATAAAGTATACACTCTTCTGTGCCTCTAGGACTCCCCAGCCTCCTCTCCTGATTCTCCCCAACTTATACTTAACCACCAGTCACACCAGGAAAGGAAGACTTTCTCCTGCTCATCTGCAGGCTCCCTGAGGCCAGGCACTGGGCCCTTTTGTTACCGAAAGTTTGGCACTTGTCCCCAAGGCTGCATCAAAGAACGTGGACAAGTTGTTTGAGGAAAAGGAAAGAGAAGTTTATTAATTTGCTGGAAAATGAGGAGGATAGGAGACTCTCATCTTAAAGTACCATAGTCCTCCCTATGAGCAGAAATACAGAGCTTTTAAAAGGAGTTTTCAGCTTGAGGCTATTGCTGTTTAACTATAGGTTGATGGCCCTGATCAACCCCATCTCCAGCAAAGACAATCTTGTGACCTCTGCCTGGACAATTCTGTTGCGCCATCTCCTGTGGTACAAAGAGCAAAGAACACTCCCCCGCCCCTCTGATCACTGGCTTTGGGCAGGAATGCAGGTTTTAATTCCCAGAAAGAGTGTGTGTGTGTGGTGGCGGGGGTTTAAAGAGACAACTCGTAAAACATTTTGCCCTTTTTCAGGCCATTTTTGTATATCTGTGTGTCACCAGTGCCGAGCCCATGCCTGCCCCATGCCAGGCCCAGAGTTTGTACTCATTAAAGTATGTGGGTTGGGTGCTTTTATGCGCCAACTGTGCCCTCCATTCCTGCCATGCTTGCCTTCTGTGGTTGCTAGAATGTTTCTTCTTTCCTTTCAACATCTGCCTGAGCATCTAATAGCATTTGCGTTTTTATTTTTAATTATTAATATATTCTCCATTTATTATTGATTAGAGACAGGCTGGAAGACAGAAGAGCCTGTGAGGAGATTGATGGCATGACCCAGGGGTCGGACGAGCTTTTGTCCGAACCCTGCTATGTTTGTTAGTCATCTATTGCTATGTAACCTGTTACCACAAAGTGACTTAAAAAGCATTTACTACTTCACTTTCACTGAGGCAGGAATTTGGGATTGGCTTAGTTGGGTGCTTCCAGTTTGGAATTCTCATGTGATTGCAGTCAAGGTGTCAGCTGAAGCTGTAGTCACCTGAAGTCTTGACTGAGGTTGGAGGATTCACATCCAACATGGTTTACCTGCTTGGCTGTTGGCAGGGACTTCAGTTCCTCATCATGTGGGCCTCTTCGTAGACTGCTTGAGCATCCTCATGACATGGCAGCTAACTTCTCCCTAAGCAAGCAATCCAAGAGACAGAAGGTGGGAGCCACATGTCTTTCAAGGTCGAACCTCAGAAATAGTATCCCACCTATTTTGCCATATTCTCCTGGTCTCACAAGCCTACCCTTATTCCATGTGGGGGGCTGGGTTACCAAAGGGCATGGATGCCAGGGGCAGGGCTCACTGGAGGTCATCTTGGAGGCTCGCACCAGACCTGCTTACCTGGGGCGTATCTTTGTGCAAGTTATTTAACCTCTCTAAACCTCAATTCCCTCATTTGCAAATAATAATACTTACAGGGATTTGTGAGGATTAAATGCTTGTAAAGTAATTAGAAGAGCTCTGGGGTTTCTACTCATTGCCCAGGACTCTTCTAGGGAAGCCAGTTGCAGCCTCTCTCTGGGAAACCCTCCAATCCTCTGCTCTCATCTTCTCCCCTCTTAGTTCTCCTCCACACCTGGGAAAAAAATTTTCTAATCTAGCAGGGTTGGGGGGTAAGCTTTGTTCTTCAAACCTCACGTCTCCCAAACATAACATCTATGCTTCAGTGCTCCATGTTCCTCGGGGGACCCAGGCTTTGGAATTCAAGCCTTCAGATGCTTGCAACCCTGAATAACATAGTGACTGTATCTACAAGAAAAATCCTGAACTGGAATCATCCCATTGGGTGACTCACAAATTCTTGCCTCACTGAAGGTGTGAAATAAGAAATACTTGTTGTATTAAGTCAGTTTGGGAAGAACCTTGCCAGTAATTTTTCCTTTTATCCCATCATATCCCTGACCATATCAGAACTGATCATTTGCTTGGGAGGAACACCAGGGGTAAAAAAAAAAAAAAGGTTATTTAAGAAATCTAATTTCACCAGGGAGTTAAACACAGGATAGAATAGGACTTTGGAGGAATGGCTCCTAACCTTGACTGGCTTCTTGGAGGAGATGACAGTTAAGTGCAAATGAGAGTCACCCAGTGTATTAGTGAGGGTTCTGTGGAGAGACAGAACCAATGAGACAGAGAGAGAGAGAGAGAGAGAGAGAGAGAGAGAGAGAGGAGAAAGAAAAGAGAGGAGAGACAGAGAGAGAGAGAGAGAGAGGTGGGGATTTATTAGGGGAATTGGCTTATGCAGTCCTGGAGGCTGACAAGTTTCATGTCAGACTGCAAGCTGGAGATCCTGGGATGCCATTACCATGGCCCAGTCCAAGTCCAAAGGCCTCAGAACCAAGGAAGCTAATAGTATAACTCTCAGTTCAAAGCCAAGGGCCTGAGAACCTTGGGAGCCACAGGTGTAAGTCCTGGAGTCCAAAGGCTGGAGGATTTGGAGTTCTAATATTCCAGGGCAGGAGAAGAAGGGTGTCCCAGCTCCAGGAGAGACAGTGGAAATCATCTTTCCTCTGCCTTTTTGTTCTATCTGGGGCCCCGGCCAGTTGGATGTTGCCTGCCCACAATGAGGGCAGATCTTTCCCACTCAGTCCATTGACTTACACACCAATCTTCTCTGGAAACACCCTCACAGACACACCCCAAAATAATGCTTTACAAGTTCTCTAGGTATTCCTTAATTCAGTCAAGTTAACCACCCACTCGGTGTATTCGTTTCCTAGTGCTGCTGTGACAAAGCACCATAAACTGGTGGCTCAAAGTAGAAATGAATCATTTCTCAGTCCTGGAGGCTGGAGGTCTGAGCTCTAGGTGTTGGCAGGGCCATGCTCCCTCTGAAGGCTGTAGGGGATCCCTCCTTGCCTCTTTTTAGCTCCTAGTGGTTGTGCCATCTTTGCTCTTTTCCTCTTCCTTGGCCTGCAGCTGCATTGCTCCTTTCCCTGCCTTAGTCACGCCATGGTGTTCTCCCTGTGTCTGTCTTCACGTGGCCGTTCCAGTATGACCTCACCTTCACTAATCAGATCTGCCATGACACTATTTTCAAATAAAGCCACATTCTTCAGTACTAGAACTTCAACCAAGCTTTTCTGGAGGGACACAATTCAGCCCATACGCTTGAAGAGGGGCAGGGGCAGGCCTTGGACTGGGTGAGGGCTCCATGGTTAGAAAATGCCTGTGTAATCTCAGGTAAGTGCAGAACATTTCCACCCCTGCTGCCAACAGGATTGAGCCAGGGGGCTGGGTGGCCCCACCTTGTTGTGGGAAGAGGAAAAAGGAGGCAGGGGGTCTGGGTGACCTGAAGTGAATCGAAGACAATGGCCAGACTGTGAAAAGGAAGATGGTCCCTAATGAAAGTTGGGATGAACAACAAAGAATGCAAAGAAATGAGTATATTTAGATTCTCAGGTACGCTTTTAAGTTGAAATGTTGAAATACTTAAAAAATGACACAATTAGAATGGTAGGGACAGGGAAGCCCAAGCAGAAGCTTCAGATGTCTGTACATGGGACAGCTATGGGAACGGACTTCCAGAAGCACATTCTTGGGAACTTCTGGAGGTGGGGTGTGCTGTAAGGGAACAGTGTGGAGAAACACTCACCTCTTTGGAAAGTATCAGGGGAGCAATTTTTTTCTCTGGTGGAAGGCAAAGACAAGAGCCTGTGAGCCCCAGCGTGTAGCCTTCTTCTGCTAATTCGCACTGTCTCAGCCCCTTCCCCAAGTGGATTAAACCATCTGAGATCCACTGTTTAGCTTCAATAATGGCTCCCAGGCTCGCTCTCGACTTAGCCTACTCCTGCTATGTCCACTTACACCTCCATTTTGTTCCGGTTAGTTTCCTTATTTTAAAAAGTCATTTTGCATTTTCAAAGCAACTGCTTGCTATCTCGTGAACAAAACTTGCCCATGACTAAAGGTAGATGTCACACTAACTGCTTCATGTAGTAATTTAGGCAATTTGGAGAGAAGTTGTCTGTTCCTGTAAGTTTTATAAATATTTTCAAATTCATTCAATCTTTCAACAATTACCTCAGTGTCCACTACATGCCAGAAAATTAAATATCCTGCCTTTCCTAAGGAATTACCTACCTGGTTTGTAAACTTTACCTACGTGACATCTTTGGGTAGGTGTTTTTCAAAACAATTTTGTCTTAGCCTGTTTCTTTCCCTCATACCTAAGCCCTTCTCTATGTGTGTGTTTTTTTTAAATTTAACAGGGGTAATATAAAAATTCATCCTAAATTAGAAGCAAAATTATTAATGATAACTTATTAATATTAATAATAACTCATTCTTAATGAGTTTGGATCCTCTTCCAAATTCATTATTAAGAAAAATATTTTCAGCCAGGAGTCTTAGACTAATGAAGGAAAGTTGTTTTCTAATTTGGAAAACTTGTTTTTAGACTAGAGATGGCTTTTTCACTTTGGAGAAACCATCAACATAAGTTGTTTTCTTTTTAAAGAGGGGTATAGGCTGAATCTCAAAAACATTGTGCTGAGCAAAAGAAGCCAGACACAAAAGAGTATATTTATATGAAATTCTAGAAGAGTCTAAACTAATATATAGTGAGAAAAAGCAGATCTATGGTGGCCTGGGGCTGCGGCTGGGTGAGAGCTCACTGTGGAGGGGCTAGAGGAAACTTTTTGGGGGAATGAAAATGTTTTATATCATGATTGTGACAATGGTTACACAGATGTCTACATTTTTAAAAACTCATCAAACTGCACATTTAAGTATATGTAGATTATACTTCAGTAAAATTGATTTAGAAGCAAGAATATAAATGCAGTCTGGAGCTAGGATCTGAATAGACAGGAACTCTCACAGAAAAAGTGCACATACATTTATATTTTCTCTCTTTTTTTCTGTTTTTTCTTTAAAGAGCTTTATTGAGGTATAATTTACGTAGCATAAAATTCACCTGTTTTAAGTGTACAATTTCCATAGTAAATGTACAGAGCTATGCATTCACTACCACAATCCAATTTTAGAATATTTCCATCACCCCAGCAAAATCCCTCGTGCCCATTTGCTGTCAGTCCCTGTTGTTTAAACGGGCAGAGCTCATTTGCCGGGGACCCAGTGCAAGACTCCGGACTCTGTAGGCTTGGCTTTCTTTGGGTGTGGCCTCATCTTATCCCTCAGGGACTCCCACACAGGCAGGCTCTTCATCTGTGCTGTATTTCTTTTTGCAAATGCAGTCACAGTGTGTGACTGTGTGTTCTCTATGCTCCTCTACGGACCCCAAATGGACAGGGCATCAGGAAGCCTGAGGCTGTCCTTCAGTGGTGCCCTGAGCTCCCCAGTCACAGGGCAGCAGAGTCCCTCACCCCAGCTGCCTGCCCTGGCCCACCTGCTTCCCTTCTGTACCCAGGTTGCTGCTAGACAGGGCTCAAGTACATAGCCTCTGTTCCTGCCAGCTGCCTGGGAGCCTGTCCTGCCTGTCAGCCGTTGCTGGGAGCAGTGACAAGAAAAGGGCTGAATCTCCCCAGAGCGACAAAAGTAAGTGGAGAGAATACACACACGCTTATGGTACACTTGGAGCAAAACTTAGCCCCACTTTGGGCAGCAATTGTGTTTAATCTAAAAGGCTGACACATACCCAGAAACAAGTAGTAAAGCTGCAACCTTAATCTTGGGAAATCAAGGGAACAGTCTGGCAGGGAGGTGGAGGACACCCTGAATCTCCTTCTCCATGCTTCCGTTGGAGCCCGGAATTAAGGCAAGAACTCATGACTTACTTTTTATGTACCTCTCCAGGATTCTACTGATGAAATTTAGGAATGAACAAAAGAAGTATAATTTATTTATGTATAGACTATCACAATCTAAGAGTATGTGTAAGCAAGATAAGCTCCTTTGCAGGAGAGGGTTAGCTCTTGCTCTTTCAAGGGGGTTGACAGCTGGTTTGCTCTGTTCTGAGCTGTGGATTAGCCCACAGGACTGCAGTGTGACAGGCCAGGTGTTCTTGGATTGCCACTTTCAGTATTAAAGACAGATCTTTAAATTTTTGGAATGTCAAGGCTGTGTTAACCCAGTCAACAAGTTGCTCATAGGCTCCTTGGCTCACGCATGTGGCTTTTCCAGACGCTATACATTGGGTCATTGCTATCAAAGCTGGCTATGTAATTTCCAGGGCCCAGTGCAAGATGCAAATGTGGATTCCTTTGTTTATTAAGGAGTAAAAAGGCTTTTTTCCTCTCTTTGGAAGTCTCTCTCTCTCTCTCTTGCTTTCTCTTTCTTGCCCTGATAAGGTGTTTTTAAAATGTGCCATTTAATGTTGTGCTCCTGCAGGCATGGGGCATGCCTGGGCCCCCAGCAGGGGTGAAAGCAGCAGCAGTGGCTGCTGGGTGGGGGTGGGGAGTGGGCACTGAGCTCTGGCAGGCTGGGAGGCACGTGAGCTGAGATTCCAAGACCCTGAAACATGTTCCACTGGACATTACTCACCAAGCACAGATTCAAAGGTCAAATTATTAAGAATTTCAACATGGTAACTGCAGGAACACTAACCCCTAGCACCAGCCCCCTGCTGAGCGTGTGGCCCTGGGTGACTGGCTGGTTGCAGACCTACGTAGCCAGCCTGATGGCTATTTATACTTTATTACTTCTGTCCAATCTCCTGCTGGTAGGATTTGCACCCAAATGGGCCAGGAGTCCCTGAGGTGAACAGCAGCATAGTCCTCTGGAAAGAAGTTGGCTTAATGCTACGTCTCCTACTTGCTCCTTGGAAAGCTCACTTAATCTTTGTGAATCGAATTCTCCTCATCTGTAGAACAGATGTGTAAACAGCTGCTTTTCAGATATGTTGTGAGGGTCAAATAAAATAAGAAGAAAACACATATATTTATGGGAGGGGGTGTGGAGCAAGATGGCCTAATAGAAACCTTCAGCAATCATTTCTCTGCATGAACGCCAAATTCAACAACTATCCATGCAAAGAAACACTTTCAGAGGAACCAAAAATCAGGTGAGTGAACATAATACCTGGTTTAAACATTATATCAAGGAAAGAGGCACTGAAGAGGGCAGAAAGGACAATCTTGCATTGCCTACGCTCCCCACCCTCATCCCCCGCGGTGCTGCACCAGCACAATGAGTGGAGGGAGAATTTATGTGCCTTGGGGAAGGAGAGTGAAGTGATTGTGGGACTTTGCATTGGAACTGTCATGTCATGGGGGAACACAGCACAGGACAGAATTCTGCTGGTGTCCACAGAGGGAGCATTTAGACCAGCCCGGAAATCCTCCACCCTGAAACCTGAGTTCTGGCTAGCTCCACCACTGGCTGACGAAAAGTGGTGTGGACCCTGGAATAAATTTGTAAGGCAGTCAAGTCACAAAAGTTGTAGTCCTTGGGCAATTCCTGTGGCTGTGCTGGCTCAGAGCCAGTGGACATGGGGTGCATGTGATCCAGTGAGACACTAGTTGTGGCAGCCAAGCCAGTCCCTATGTCACCCATTCCCCCAACTCCAGGCAGTAAAGCTCAGGGAGTGTCTTCTTCCACTTGGGGAAAGGAAAGAGAAGAGTTGAGAGGACTTTGTTTTGCAACTTGGGAACAAGCTTAGCCACAGTAAAATAAAGTACCAAGCAGACTCTTGAGACTACTGAGGTCCAGGCCTTAGTTCCTGGATGGCATTTCTGGACCCACCCTGGGCCAGAAGGAGACATGCTGCCCTGAAGGGAAGAACTCAGTCCTGGCAGGATTCACTGCCTGCTGACTGAAGAGCCCTTGGGCTTTGAATAAACATCAGAGGTAGCCAGGCAATAGTCACCACAAGCTTTGTGTCAGACTGGGCCGGCTTCAGGTATGAGCTGGTACTGGTAGCCATGAGGGAATGCCAACATCTCTCCTCCCCCAACTCCAACAGTCTAGCACAGAGAGTGAGGGAAGAGAGTGAAGAGACTTTGCCTAGTAATCCAAGGATTTCTCCCACATCTTACCCAAGTCCATCAAGGTGGTACCACCAGGAGTCTGCAAGAATCACAATATTACTGGGCTTGGGGCACCCCCAGTGCTGATATGGCTGTAATGACCAAAGACTTAGATCATAACACTCAATTCCCTTTGAATATCTGGAAAGCCTTCTTAGAAAGGATGGGTTCAAACAAGCCCAGACTGTGAAGATTAAAATAAATACCTAACTCTTCAATGCCCAGACATTGACAAACAACCACAAGCATCAAAAACATCCAGGAAAACATGATCTCACCAAATGAACTAAATATGGTACTGGTGACAAATCCTAGAGTGATGGAGATATGTGACCTTTCAGCCAAGATTTCACGATAACTCTCCTGAAGAAGCTCAATGAACTTCAAGACAACACAGAGGAATTCAGAAACTTATCAGAGAAATTTAACAGAGTGATTGAGATAATAATAATATAAAAAAGCAGAAATTCTGGAGCTGAAAATTCAATTGACAAACAGAAATGCATCAGAATCTCTCAACAGCAGAATAGATCAAGCAGAAGAAAGAATTAGTGAGCTTGAAGACAGGCTACTCAAAAATATACAGTCAGAAAAGAAAAAAGAAAAAAAATGAAGCATGCATACAAGATCCAAAAAATAGCCCCCAAAGGGCAAATCTAAGAGTTATGGGCCTTAAAGAGAAGGGAGAGAGAGAGAGCTTGTGGTAGAAAGTTTAGTCAAAAAAATAATATGGAGAACTTTCCAAACCTGGGGAAAGATATCAATATTCAGGAAGAAGAAGGTTACAGAACACCAAGCAGATTTAACCCAAACAAGATTACCTCAAAGCATTTAATCATCAAGCTCCCAAAGTCATGAATAAAGAAAAGGTACTAAAAGAAGCAAGGATAAAGAAAAAAAATGACATGTAAAGGAGCTCCAATACATCTGTCAGCAGACTTCTCAGTGTAAACATTACAGGCCAGGAGAGAGTGGCATGACATATTCAAGGTGCTAAAGTTGGGGGGTGGGCAGGAAACTTTAAACCTATAATATTATATCTTGCAAACGTATCCTTCAAACATGAAGGAGAAATAAAGACCTTCCCAGACAAAAACTAAGGGATTTTTATCAACACCAGACTGTCCTACAAGAAATACTAAAAGGAGTTCTTCGATCTGAAAGAAAAGGATGTTAATGAACAATAAGAAATCATCTGAAAGTATAGAACATACTGGCAACAGTAAGGACACAAACACAGAATACTCTATTGCTGTAATTGTGGTGTATAAGGCACTCATATCTTGAGTAGGAAGACTAAAAGACAAACCTATCAAAAATAACTACAGCTTTTTGAGAGATAGGATAAAAAGATATGGATGGAAACAATAAAAAGTTAAAATGTGGGGAGGATGAACTTAAAAGGTAGACTTCTTTTTGCTTGCTTATTTGCTTGTTTGTAACCACAGTTGTCATATGTTTAAAATAATTGGTTATTTTTTTTTGTAAGCCTCATGGTAACCTCAACTGAAAAAACAGATACACAAAAAATAAAAAGCAAGAAATTAAAACACACTACCAGAGAAAATAACTTTTAACAGAGGAAGATAGGAAGAAAGGGAGAAAGAAAGAGAGGACCACAAAACAACAAGAAATCAAATAGCAACATGGCAGTAATAAGTTTTTAACTATCAATAATAACATTGAATGTGAATGGACTGACTCTCCAAACAAAAGACATAGTGGATAAGTGGATTAAAAAAACAAGATTCAACCATATCTTGTCTACAAGAAACCCATTTCACCTATAGAGATACACATAGGCTGAAAATAAAGGGATTGAAAATGATATTCCATGGAAATGTAAATCAAAAAAGAACAGGAGCAGCTATACTTCTATCACATAAATAGATTTCAAGACAAAAACTGCAGAAAGAGACAAAGAAGGTGAAAAGAAAGGAAATAAAATGAAGAAGGGGTCAATTCAGCAAGAGGATGTAACAGTTCTAAATGTATATGCATCCAATACTGGAGCATCCAGATATATAAAGCAAATATTGGAGGTAAAGAGAGAGATAAACCCCAATACAATAATCACTGGAGACCTCAACACTCCACTTCCAGCACTGGACAGATCATCCAGACAGAAAATCAACAAAGAAACACTGGACTTAATCTGTGCTATAAACAAAATGGACTTAATAGATGTTTACAGAACATTTCATCCAATGGCTGCAGAATACATGTTTTTCTCTTCATCTCATGGATCATCCTCAAGGATAGACCATATGTTAGGCCACAAAGCACAACTTTAAAAATTCACAAAAATTGAAATCATATCAGTTATCTTCTCTGACCACAATGGAATAAAACTAGAAATCAATAACAAGAGGAACATTGGAAACCATATAAACGCATGGATATTAAACCATATGCTCCCTAATGACAAGTAGGTCAATGAAAAGATTAAGAAGGAAATTAAAAAATTTCTCGAAACAAATGAAAATGAAAACACAACATATCAAAACCTATGGGATACAACAAAAGCAGTAATAAGAGGAAGGTTTATAGCAATAAATGCCTACATCAAAAAAGTAGAAAAGCTTCAAACAAACAACCTAACAATGCATCTTGAAGAACTAGAAAAACAAGAGCAAATCAAACCCAAAATTATTAGAAGAAAAGAAATAAATATCAGAGCAGAAATAAATTAAATTAAAACAAAAACATACAAAAGAACAATGAAATTAAAAGTTTGTTTTGTGAAAAGATAAACAAAATTGACAATCCTATAGCCAGACTAAGAAAAAAAATAGAGAAGACCAAAACAAATAAAATCAGAGATGGAAAAGGAGACATTACAACTGATACTGCAGAAATTAAAATAGAGGCTGCTATGAGCAACTATATGCTTCCAAAGTGGAAAACTTAGAAGAAATGGATAAATTTCTAGTTGCATATAACCTACCAGATTGAACCAGAAGAAATCCAAAACCTGAATAAACCAATAAAAAATAACGAGTTAGAAGCAGTAATAAAAATTCTCCCATGAAAGAGAAGCCCAGGGACCTGATGGCTTCACTGCTGAAGTATACCAAATATTAAAAGAAAAACAAATACCAATTCTACTTAAACTATTCCAAAAAATCAAGGAGGAAGGAATACTCCTAAACTCACTCTATGAGTTTCACCTATATCACCCTGATATCAACACCAGACAAAGTCACAACAACAAGAGAAAACTACAGGCCTTTTGATGAACATGGATGCAAAAATCCTCAACAAAATACTAGCAAGCTGAATTCAACAATACATTACAAAGATTATTCATCATGATCAAGTGGGATTTATCCCACAATGCAAGGTTGGTTCAATATATGTAAATCGATCAATGTGGTACATCATATCAACAGAATGAAGGACAAAAACCATATGATTATTTCAATTGATGCTGAGAAAACATTCAACAAAATTCAACGTTTTCATGATAAAAACTCGCAAAAAACGGGGTATAGAAGGAACTTAACTCAGCATGATAAAACCCATATATGACAAACCCACAGGCAGTATTATACTGAACAGGGAAAAACTGAAACCCTTTCCTCTAAGATCTGGAACAAGAGGAGGATGCCCACTTTCACCACTGTTATTCAACATAGTACTGGAAGTTTTAGCTAGAGCAATCAGATAAGAGAAAGAAATAAAGGTCATCCGAACTGGAAAGGAAGTCAAATTATCCTTGTTTGCAGATGATGTACTCGTATATCTACAGAAACCTAAAGACTCCACAAAAAAAACTATTAGGACTGGACGACAAATTCAATAAAGTTGCAAGATACAAAATCGACATACAAAAATCAGTAGCACTTCTATATGCCAAGAGTAAACAATCTGAAAAGAAAACCAAAAAGTAATCCCATTTACAGTAGCTATAAATAAAACAAAATACATAGGAATAAATTTACCCAAAGAAGTGAAAGATCTCTATAATGAAAACTATAAATCACTGATGAAAGAAAATGAATTTAAAAAATGGAAAGATATTCCATGTTCTTGGATTGCAAGAAGCAATATTGTTAAAACATACATACTACCCAAAGCAATCTACAGATTCAATGCAATCCCCATTAACATACAAATGATATTCTTCACAGAAATAGAAAAATAATTCTAAAATTTAAATGGAACCACAAAAGACCTAGAATAATCAAAACCTTCCTGAGCAAAAAAAAAACAAAACTGGAGGAATCACATTACCTGACTTCAATTTATACTACAGAGCTGTAGTAACCAAAACAGCATGGTACTGCCATAAAAACAGACACATTGGTCTCAATGGAACAGAATAGAGAACCCAGAAATAAATCCACACATCTACAGTGAATTTATCTTCGACAAAGGTGCCACGAACATACAATGGAGAAAGCAAAGTTTCTTCAATAAGTGGTTCTGGAAAAACTGTGTATCCATAAGCAGAAGAATGAAGCTAGACCCCTATCTCAACATATAGAAAAATCAAATAAAAATGCATTAAAGATTTAACTCTAAGACCTGAAACTATGAAACTTCTAAAAGAAAACATTGGGTAAATGCTTCACAACATTAGTCTTTGCTAGGACTTCTTGAGTAATACCCCCCAAAGCACAGACAACCAAAGCAAAATTGGACAAATGGGATCCCATCAAGCTAAAAAGCTTCTGCACAGCAAAGGAAACAATCAACAAAGGGAAAAGGCAACCCACAGAATGAAAGAAAAATTTGCAAACTACCCATCTGACAAGCCATTAATATTAATAACTAGAATATGTAAGTAACTCCAACAATTCAATATGAAAACAAGTCAAATAATCCAATTAATAATGAGTAAAGGATCTGAATAGACATTTTTCAAAAGAAGACATACAAATGGCCAACAGGTATATGAAAAAATGCTCAATATCATTAGTCATCAGAGAAATACAAATCAAAACTACAATGAGTTATTATCTC
>RJWJ010035628.1:0-16543 GCA_004363605.1 Indri indri
GCCTCGGCCTCCCAGAGTGCTGGGATTACAGGCGTGAGCCACCACGTGGCCAGGTCGGAGAGCTTTTGCGCCCTGGGAGCCCACCCCCGCCTGCGCCGTCTTCCGACAAAACCGTGGACAGCACAGCCCGAGTCGCCCCTCCCCAGCCCCGGCCCAGGTCGGCGGCTCGCGCCTGCACGCCAGGCCTCACGGCCTAACATCCACCCGCGTTTCTGCTCCCAACCAAATGGGGACACCCGTCCTGCCTCCTAGGGTCCCCCGAGGGCCACGGACTCCTCTTTGACCCTCACACCAACCTGCAGGGACGCAGAATCCAACCCCAGACCTGGGGAGCGACATTAAGACACGAGGTCCGGAACTTTGCATAATGGCGGCAGCGGGCGGAGCTGACCATGCGCAGAAGGAACGCGGTACGTTCTCCCCCTGGTACTGTGCTGGTGACGTCATCAGAGCTTTAGACTGCATTTCCCAGGAGCCCCGGTGGTTTTCCGTTAGGAGCCAACAGAGGAAGTTTTCCAGTTAAAATGGCTTTTATCAAAAAGGCAGTAATGAATGCAGGTGAAGATGTTGAGAAAGGGCAGCCCTAGTACATTCTTGATGGGAATGTAAATTAGTGCAACCACTATGTAAGACAGTACGGAGGTTCCTCAAAAAACTGAAACTAGGACCACCATATTACTCAGAAAGCCTATTCCTGGGTATATATCCAATGGAGGGCAATTCAGAATATCAAAAAAGATATCTGTACTCCCATGTTTATTGTGGCACTATTCACAATAGCCAAGATTTGGAATCAACCTAACTGTCCATCAACAGATGAATGGGTAAAGAAACTGTGATACATATCCACAATGTAATATTATGTAACTACAAAAAAGAATGACATCCTGACATTTGCAAAAACACGGATGGAACTGAAGAACATTATGTTAAATAAAATAAGCCAAGACAGAAAACAAAATCTCACATGTTCTCACTCATATGTGGACTCAAAGAGCAGAATGATTATCAACCTATGAAGGGTAGTGGGGAGGGGGACAAAATTGGGGATGGTTAATGTGTACAAAACTATAGCTAGATAATTTGATAGAGTGAATGATACTTGTTAGAATAACAAAGTTACTATAATGAATAAGTTAAGTTATACTTTAAAATAACTAAAAGAGTGGAATTGCAATGTTCCTAACACAAAGGAATGATAAATACCCGACATGGTGGATATCCCAATTACCATGATTTGATTAATTCACATTGTATGCTGCTATCAAAACATCACATGTATCCTATAAAATTATGGAATTATTATGCACCCATAATAATTTTTTTAAAAATTAAAACTTCAGTGGGTCGGAGAGGAGAACACTAAATCCACTTTCATTGTCCTCATGATTTCAGGGAAATATGAATGACAAACCCAGTGGAAATGATGTTGAGCTATTTTTCCCATTTCCCCATTCCTAATAGTGCTGTTTTAATAGATATCATAAAGTTAATTCGACAAGGAATTTTTGAAACCCTATTGCAGAATAAAATTTTAAAAAATAAAATATTCACCTGACTCCTTCCTGCTTTCAGAATGGTGGTCTCAGTGTGACAGCTTAGGCAGTCAGTGTGTGTGTATGGGAGGTAGATATCATAAAGTTAATTCAACAAGGAATTTTTCAAACCCTATTGCAGAATAAAATTTTAAAAAATAAAATACTCACCTGACTCCTTCCTGCTTTCAGAATGGTGGTCTTGGTGTGACAGCTTAGGCAGTCAGTGTGTGAACCCTGAGCTAGATTCTTGCAATTCTGTGACCTCACCTCCCCAAAGAACTGCAATTATTATTTTATGTATAGTGGAAATGACAGTGGATGCTAGCGGGACTGCGACTATTTTTTAAAAACTCTATCTTTGGTATGAATTCCCCAAATAGTTGCCAGTCCCTAATCAGGAGCACCAATGATTCCACTGAAGTGTTTGGGAGAGGCTTTTCCTTTTCCATGATCCTTGGAGGCAGACAGAGTCTCATGTGGAAGAGAATAGGAAATGCTGAGGTCTGTCAATGGAGAGACTGACAATGAAACATGTGTTATACACTGTACTCTGTGCTTCTCTGAGAAGGTCTTTTACCCAAAATTTAATTAACACTTTGTTAATTCCTGGATTCCCAAGATGCCCCTTTATTTAAGTTATAGGAAGAAAAATGATATGACAGAAAGAAACTAAGAAGGATGCTTCAATGGGCTAGATGTAGATGATCGAACATCATAAATTTTTCCTAAAATCGTTAAAGAATAATTAGCACAAGTGAATTTACATTGATTTGGAAACCAACATGATGTGGAAACCTTCTAGGAAAATATTGTTTACCATATGGGCACCTTTTTAGATTCCAAGACTAAACAGAATAAAAAATATAGGAGCAGGAAGGTCTACAAAAGAGGCTCTTGCAAATAAAGTTCCAGGATCAAGTGGTTTAACAGGGGAGTTCTACAGTCATTTTAAATGTCATATAAATCAATGCTTCTAAATCAATTCAAGAACATTACAATGGAAAAAATACTTCAAAATAAATTATTAAAATCAAATGGACCATTGGTACTCAAAATCTCCAAATGTTGTACAAAAGAGACTATTAAGGAAAAATATCATCTTTGTCTATACATAGAAATATGTAACATAAAATACTAGTAAACAAATCCTAATTGATTATTAAAAATAACAAATAATGACAAAATTCAGTTTATGTCTGATACTTAAGAGTAATGTAATATTATGAAATCCACTGATAATATTCATCATTTTCATGGAGATAAATAGAACATCAAATGATTGTGTTTATAGATGCAAAAATGTCCATTTAGCAGAATTTAACATAAAATACTGTTTATTTAAACCCATCAAAAGGAGGAATTAATAGATCTTTTCAAAATTGAGAAAAGGGTTTTTTTTATACTCATGGAAAATATAAGGGAGATTACCACTATTTTCAGAAGCAATAATAAAAAGTGCAATATTGTCTATAGTATTCATTAAATTTGCAATGAGCTTTATCCAAGGCAATTGAGGGCAGAAGAGGACATGGAAACAAATATGTAAGACTCCATTTGCACATGATATGATTATATATCTGGAAACACAAAGGAATTGATAGAAAAAACCTAATACAAAAATACCTCTGCAGACTAATATAATATTGATGCACAAGACAGTAGCCTTTCTAAGTATAATTCACAATCATTCATGAATACCATGCGAGAAGAATACAAGAAAGTATAATATATTTTAAAAAGTAAAACAAAATTACCTAGAAACAAATCTAATTAAAAATGTGCAGTCTATATGAGCTAATAAAGAATTCCTGAAATATATAAAGACTTAAATTAAAAACTGCATGTTATTCTTGAATAGACAAATTAAATAATATAAAGAAGTCATTTATCCTTAAGCTAACCTCAACATTGTATTTGATCGCATAACAGATTTTGTCAGTTTTTTTTTAAGCTAGCAATGATTTTGCAAACTGCACATGGAAGAACAAACACAAAAGAATTGCCAAAATCCCTGAGAAAGAAAAACAATGAGGCTGTCTGGCCCTACGATAAATTAAAACACATTAAAATATTTTATAATTAAAGCAGTATGGTGTCGATATAAAAATAGGCAAACAGACCAGGATAGTAGAAAATTCAGAAACCTACCAAACTGTATGAGAAGCTATACAATAAAAACTACAGAGAAGTAAACTTTATTAATATTTGGTATTTGGGAACTGGATATTTCTTTAAGAAAAAAAGATGAAAATGGGTTCATTTTTCATATGGTATGGTAAGGTAAATGACAAACGAGAAATGTACCTGGCAAAAAATGGAAAATATACAAATAGTAGAAGAAAACATTGACAAATATTTTTATGAGCTGTGATAAATCTGGCATATGACTCAAACCAAGAAATGTTAATAAAAGAAAAGATTGATAAAGTACACAATATAAAACCAAAATATTGTGCATGGAAGGAATACCATATGTTAAGCAAAAAGGAAAATGCCAAATGGGACATCTATTTGCAACTTATAAACAGGCAAAGGGAAGCACATGTGCGTTCTAGAAAACAAGAAACGTTTTCAAACATATGGTTTCAAGGCACAAGGACAAAGGAAGCAATGTGAAGGGTCCTTCACTGACTTAACATGGCACAATTTGAGCTCAAAAATAGACTTAAATTGCAGTGTATGAAATTCTATGAAAAACATAAGTAATTTTAGGAAAATATTATTTATATGTTTTATTTATTTGATGGGGCCACAACATCATTATTATTACAATTGATAAAAGAAAGAATCAATCTTTTTTTCTTTCTTTCCTGGTAGACTACTTTTTTCTCTTTTTTGAGACAGTGTCTCACTCTGTTGCTGGGGCTAGAGTGCAGTGGCTGATCCTCCTGCCTCAGCTTCCCTACTAGCTGGGACTGTAATTACACACCACCACACCTGGCTAATTTTTAAATTTTTTTTAGAGATAGGATCTTGCTATGTTGCTCAGTTTGGTCTGGCACTCCTGGCCTCAAGCAATCCTCCTGCCTCAGCTTCCCAAAATGTTATCATTACAGGTGTGAGGCACCATGCCTGGTCCTAATAGGCTAGTTTTTAATGTAATAAAGAGCTCTTGAGCAATTCTTAATACAAGAATGAGAACTAATACATGCAGAGGATATAACAGAATTAGAAAACTGCTTTTTGGCAACCCTCAGTAAAATAAGTGAAATTATAAAAATACTAATCAAAAAATGCTAAACAATCACATGAAAGGAACAGGCAGACATTCCTTGGACCCAGTGATCAACCTTAATATAAACAAAAGTGGAAAAACCAGATATGTATCCAAATGTGCTGAGAGATTAACAATACAGTGACTTTGAAAGGTTTAGTACCAAAATAAAATAATACTTCATTAATATTATAGTATTATATCGGTCACATATACAATAATAATATTTTGGATATATTGGGTTTAATAAATTATTATAACCAATTGCACTTGTTTGTTTTTTCTTTCATGCTGTTACTAGAAAGTTTAAAAGGACATACATTGGTCTATATTTCTAATAGGCATTGCTCCCTCAGAGGATTGCCTCTATTTTAAAACTCAGGCTGCCTGTTCAAAAGACCAGAGGCCACTGTGAACTAATATAAAATTTCAAGGCTCACCCCCCAACTGGCTGAGTGAATGGACCCCTTCATGGCCAAAGGAATATCCTAAAACTAAATTGCCTACCAGGAGGAGGGAGGTCAGACATGCCTCATCATGCCCCCCTCCCTTCTTGAGGACATCCTGTGTAACCCATTAACAGGCCTAAGGGTATGCAAGACAAACCTGCAGGTCCTTAATTTACACAACAAATAGATGTGCCCTGGCTTATCTCTGATAAACAGCTCCTTGTGTTAAAACATTCCAAGCCTTTAGACAAAGCTTCATGTCTTTAGCCAATTAAAGATTATTTTGCAGAGTTTGGCCTTTTTTCCCCATTGACACCGTGAAGTTTAGAAAACCTGAAATTAAAAAATAATTGTCATTATATTGTTTCCAATTTTGACTATCATATACATTATTCATAAATGGATATATATCCTTATATACAAGGTAAAATGCGGCAGATTCATGCCTATAATCCTATCACTCCGGGAGGCTGAGGCAGGAGGATCACTTTAGGTCAGGAGTTCATGAGGAAGGGCCTGTCTCTACTAAAGGACCCATCTCTACTAAAAATAGAAAAATTAGCCGGGTGTGGTCGCACCTGTAGTTCCAACTACTGGGGAGGCTGAGGCAGGAGGATGGCTTGAGCCCAGGAGTTTGAGGTTGCAGTGAGCTATGATGACGCCACTGCACTCTCCCTGGGTGACAGAGTGATACGCCAGGGAAAGGAAAGGACAGGGAAAGGGAAAGGGAAAGGAAAGGAAAGGAAAAGGTTAAATGTGAATGTCTTCCAGGAAGAAGCCTTGGTTGCCGCCATGGATATGTAATAATACCATCTCATCACGTGTCACTCAGGGTCCAAAAAGCTGGGGCTTAGGGCCCTATCCAATCAAGGGCACCGCTTTGGGACCTGCCCAATCAGGAGTGGGGCGGGACAGGCGGGGCCTTCCACCATCTTGGTCGGCTTCTGTTTCTGGCGCCATCAGCTAAGCTGCAGTCTGTGTTCGCTGCCCAGTCTACAGTGCTCGATCTGGGACGTCTGGGTGGCTCTGCCGCAGCCTCTGTCCTGCTGCAACCTGCAGGTACTGGAGGTCTGTCTGTGTGGAGGATGGCGGGACACCCCAGAAGCCGGGAACTGGTGAGCGTGCTGGCCGGTGTGGGGGGCGAGGACTAGACGGAACGCTCCCAAAGTGGCTGTGCTGCGTGGTCTGCGGATCCTGCTGGTACTCTTAGGGTGGAAAAGCCTAGTGGGTGCTCACAGCGCGGGTGGAGAAAGATTTCTCAGACAGAGATTAAGATATAAAAGTAAGAAGTTTATTTTATGCATTAGAAGAACAGTGAATGAGAGAGAAAGAGGGGGCGAGGAGAGAGCAGGGAGACGGCATGGCATCCCAAAGAAAGAGAAGGGGGCTGCCTGCGGGGAGGCCGAGTGGCTTGCTGCTTTTATGGGGACAAAGAGAGAAATAGTAATTGTTGTGGAATAATTAGCAGACCATGGCGAGACTATCAAGTTTTCTGTTTTTCTTCTTCCTTCTGTTCCTGGAGACTTGGTTATCTCTGAGAGTTAGTCAGGCTTATCCCAGTGGATGTGATTTTGCCCCTGAGATACGGTTTTGGGCTGGAAACAAAGACCTGGAGTTTAGCCCCTTGCTGTCATCCTGGAGCTTCTCAGGAACTCCTTTGAGCTGTAAATCAAATTCTAAAGGCTGTGAGCTGTTGAATGTAAAGAGAAAGATTTACGTTTCTTTTGGCTCTTTTCAGATGTTTGTGAAAAACGGAGTCCCAGCAGGGGGCCTGCTAGTTTGAGAGAGAAACTGCATAGAGAGCTCCCAGGATTGATGTTTAGCTGTTATTAGAAAATTACGGGATTAGATATTTTCCTGTTATTTTGGCTAGCACATTCACAGGTACAGCTTCGTCCTCAGTCCCCTTCAGCCGCAGGGCAGGGGTGGGCTGGTGCGGGTATGACCTGGGGCATCCGGTTCCGGCCTCTGAGGCATGTTTTGCCCAGCTGGAGCCCTTTCTGGGCAGCTCTGCACCCACAGCTCTGTGTCTTTCCCAGATCGTGCAGGGATGATGGGAGGGTCAACGGGAAGGATCCTCATTCAGTGTGCCGGGTCCTTACATGGAAGGAGCTGTGGTCCGTGGGGTTCTCAGTCCTCCTCTCTCATGTTAAAAATTAAACTCAGGCACCATTAAAACATTAAAGAGTTTATTACAGGAAACAGCAATTTATGAATCCAGAAGCACCAAGCTATGGTGTGTGGTTTGGGGTCTGCATTCTTAGGTTGGAACCCAGGGCACTACAGTCACTGCAGTCTTACTGCCTATGTAGTTATTTTAACACTCCATAGAGGGACTGGTTTTCCTCTATGTTTTCCAAATGTGTGGCATGCAGGAACTCAAATCTAACACTGTTACCCCAGTGTAACTCTTCTAGGGCTTGCAGTAAAATCCTAAATTTTCAATTCCTTCCCTGAATTCCCAAATGCCAACTTCCCTTCACCAATTCACATTATCCACTATTTGTTCTTTATTGTACTGTTTCAAAGATACAGAGTATTTAGTAGTTTATAAATTTTTTCACCGAACAGTGGTTGTCTTTTTAAAAAATATTTGTTATCTCTTGTTGAAACTTTCACATGAGAGGAAATCAGAGAATATTCACTTAACACTTCTCTGTAAAATATCTTTGCGCTGCTCCTTTTATCTTTCCTAGGCACAGACATCTTACCAGAAAGTCTTTAGGTTGAGTTTCTTTTTTTTTTTGAGACAGAGTCTCACTCTCTTGCCTGGGGCGAGTGCCGTGGCGTCAGCCTAGCTCACAGCAACCTCAAACTCCTGGGCTCGAGCAATCCTACTGTCTCAGCCTCCCGAGTAGCTGGGACTACAGGCATGTGCTACCATGCCCGGCTAATTTTTTCTATATATATTTTTAGCTGTCCAATTAATTTCTTTCTATTTTTGGTAGAGATGGGGTCTCGCTCTTGCTCAGGCTGGTCTCGAACTCCTGAGCTCAGAACAATCCGCCCGCCTTGGCCTCCCAGAGTGCTAGGATTACAGGCGTGAGCCACCGCGCCCGGCAGGTTGAGTTTCTTTTTCGGAAATTTTACAGGACGATGTGTCCTTAGCCACAGTCCTGTCATTTCCTGGCCCTGGGTTTCACAACTATCTGAGGATGACCCAGGATGCCCACCAAAGCCACGTCTCTTGAAGTGTCAGTTAATATCAGCGCAGAGTCATCTCCCAGAGGACAGCCTGAGGGATGGGTCTGGAGCCTCTGGATAGCAGCTTCATGGATACCCTAGGGCTGAGAGGAGTCTTCTGGTGTACCTTTCATCTAAAAAGCTAACCCCTTGAGACATTAAGATTTTCTTGCCCCAACCCTAGTTTGCAATTCTTGGAGACACGTTGGTGGTGGCTGGTCAATTTGATGCTGGTTCTGAGGGGAAAAGACACAAATGATTCCTGTTCTCTGGATTCTCTCACACTTGTGAGGGGAGAAAAACTATCCCCAAAGACAAGAAAAGCCCTCCCCAGTGAAGGGGTACAAGAACCTGCAAAGCAGTTTGCACTTCAGGCACACAGTGGGGTGCAGGCACAGTACAGTTGCTCCTGGGAGGGTGGTCTTTGAGCACTATAGTGTGCAGTCTAGGGGTGGGAGTGTGTCCCAAGTGATAGAATGGCCTGACTTGACACTTGAGTCAGACATGTCGGTGTTCCTGTCACCACTGCTTCTCCCTGGGTTTGTCACTTGAAAAGATTCATCCACTCATTTCAACTTCAGTTTTTCATTAACAGTAAAATAAATTTTAGCAGTAGAACTTGAAAGGTAAGAAAATACTTTCAAAGTGACTTGAAAGAGGTAGATTTCAGGAAAAAAAGCTAGTCATATATTCCATTTGTTACAAATTATTATTTACCTATTTTTTCCTTAGAGTGAGTTCAGTAAGTTTCTCAGGTGTGGTTTTGTTTGTTTTGTTTTGAGACAGTCTGACTCTGTTTCCAAGGCTAGAGAGTACAGTGGCACAATTATAGCTCACTGCAGCCTCTGATGCCTGGGCTTAAGCAAGCCTCCTGCCTCAGTCTCCTGAGTAGTTAGGACTACAGGCTTGTGTTACCACATTGGCTAATTTTTAAATTTTTTATGGAGACAGCTCTCACTATTTTTCCCAAGCTGTTCACAAGTCCTGGCCTCAAGCAATCCTCCCACCTGGGGCTCCCAAAGTGCTAGGATCACAGGTGTGAGTCACCACACTAGCCTCAGTGCTGTGGCTCTTATTTGGAGATAATATTCAATGGAATTCCAGGGCTTAGCTTTGGGAAGACTACCTGGGGAAGAAAATAGGGGAAATCTCTTCCATTTTGGTTGCAGAAAAATGAATTTATAATATTTCCACAAGCTAGTGTGGTTGAAAAATTGGTGAATTACAAAGATTTACCAAAACATCAGTTTCTCTCTGGTGCAGGCTGAAGAATTTGTGACAGTGTATAGCTTTGTTCTGTATCTTGTTACCTGAATGTTGGAGTTTAATGATAAATCTTATGGGATGGGATTTGGCAACTCGTAGAACTGTTCACATATAAGTGTTTACTAAATGATTTGTTACCATGGAAATAATAATTAAATAACCTGCTTATTGTCTGAAAGGGCTAGATAGTTTTGATTTTTCTATTGAGGTATAACATTTAAATGCGTTGAAATTTCTGTGATATTATGATAGATAGATTGTGTTATTTGTCCATGATTCCTGGCTCTCAACTTCTGTAAGCCTTGTCATTTCCTAAGTGACTAGAGCAATAAGAATACCTTTTGTTAAATATTTTGTTTTTTGTTCTTGGTTCCTGAATTAGCTCACGAATGGTAAAGTGATAGACAGTATTTTGTTATTTACAATAAGCCTTTCAGACTCACCTGAGCTTATGTTAGTGAGGTGGTTTTTGCAAAGCCCCTAAAAATCAATGGTTGGCGGGGGGATGGTTGCCAGGGGAACGAGCCATGTGCTTAAAGGGACGGAACGTTCAGTCCCACCCCCAACCTTTAGGGAGGGCAGAGGGGCTGAAGGTTAAGTTGATTGAAAATGGCCTGTGGTTACATTAATTAGGCCTATGAAATAAAGCCTCAATAAAAATAAAAAGGACAGGGTTTGGGGAGCTTCCAGATAGCTGAACACGTGGGGATTCCTGGAAGGTGGGGAGCCTGGCAAGGGCTTGAAAGCTCTGCACCCCTTCCCACATATTTTTATGTGTCTCTTAGTCTGCCTGTGTATTTACATCTTTTAAGATATCCTTAATAATAAACCAGTAAATGTAAGTAAGTATTTTACTGAGTTTTGTGAACTAGTCTAGCAAATTAATCAAATTTACAGAGAGGACCATGGAACTCTGACTTGAAGCTGGTTGATCACAGGTTTTGGAGGCCTTGACTTGCAACTGGTGTCTAAAGTGGAGACAGTCTTGTTGGACTGAGTCCTCAACCTGTGTAATTTGATGCTATCTCCAGGTAGATAGTGTCAGAATTTAAGTGTATTTGAAGATATTTAACTGGTGTCTCCTGCAAAATGGATTGCTTGTTTGGTGTGTAGGGAAAAATTGGCACACGTTTGGTCATAGAAATCATCTGTGTTGATTGTTGTGATGTGAAAGCAGAGGAAAACACTTGTGGTTTGAGATTTTTCCCTTCACAATTTCCTTCCCTTCTGTAAACATAAACACTGAGTTTAAGTGATTTTGCTGGATTCTTCAAGGACTGAGGATTTTCTCATTTACAATTAAATGAATAACCCTCACTGAGAAGCGGAGACATGAGTCCAATGACTCCAAGCCAAGGCCAACCTTGAGCTTGCAAAAGGAGGTCACTGAAGGGTTAGTTAGTTTTTCTGGGAGCTGTCCCAGCCTGTTCACGCCACCACGGAAGGAGCCTTTTATACTGAGAAGCTACAGAGTGCTGGAAATCTGGGGATCCACAGGAAGGTTTGGTTGGGTTTGGGATGGAAGGAGTATGTGATACTCCTTCTGGGATTGTAATTATTATTGTCCTGGGGCTGTTCTGAGACATTGACAAATAACACAAATTCAGACTTAGGTGAGAAGTGATTTTATTGTAAAGGAGTATTGCAATAGGGGGAATGCACCAAATAATCTGAAAGGTTAGGCAGAAATGGACTTTCTTTCATAGGCAGAAGTAAATAAGATTAGAAGACAGGTGCGGGGGAGGGCAGGGAGCAATGTGGCAAAATTATACAGTAAATTAGAGAGTGATTTACCCTGAAGTCAAGACTGTTTTTATGAGGGGTACAGAGGGGCTGTGTGTTGGCTAAGGCTGAGAGGGCATCAGAGTTCAGGGGCCTGGGTGAAGGAGAGTCACATTAGCCATATTTGATTAACAAGTATTCTATTTAGACCAGTGAAAACAGATTCATCAAATTGTTATTTTTATTTTTTATTTTTTTATTTTTTTGAGACAGGCTTGCTCTGTTGCCCAGGCTGGAGTGCCGTGGCGTCAACCTAGCTCACAGCAACCTCAAACTCCTGAGCTCAAATGATCCTCTCGCCTCAGCTTCCCAGAGTGCTAGGGTTACAGGCTTGAGCCACCGCGCCTGTACCATGAAATTGTTTATGAAGCAAAAATGTCAATTTGTAGAGTCTGTGTCTTGCTTTATGATAAGTAAAACAGGGAGCATCATGTAAGTCATAAAGGGAGGGGTGTTTCTTTGCAGCGAGCTGCTCCTGATGAACACAAAGGATGGGGAGGTTTGTTTAATCATAGCTTCAGGAATTTGCTGTTCAACTACCTTGGATAATTCTTATCCGTCCCATCTCTGGGGAAGACAATCTGCTGACCTCAGCCCGGACCTCCACCTTAAAAGTTCCGGTTGAGCTACCTCCTGTAGCACAAAGAACAAAGGATATTCCCCTGCCCCTCCCAACCAGTGACCTGAGTCACTGATGCAGGTTTTAGTTCTCAAAAAAAGAGTGGGGGATGTTTTAAAGAGACAGAAAATAGTATTTACTGTTTTGGTTTTTTTTAAGGTCATTCCCTTTGTTGCAGTGACCCAATATTATAGGAGATGTTGACCTTCAATTTAGCATCACAGAGATTGGTTAACAGTACCTGATATGGTTCATTCCGCCAGGGTTAGAGGGGATCTTTTTTTGGTGCTATTATCAATAAATGTAATTTGCAGGTTGGAGGTGATGATCTTTGATGTCTACATGTCCTGGAGGCTCAATGTTAAAATAATCTTTAATGGGCCTGGCACAGTGGTTCATGCCTGTAATCCTAGCACTCTGGGAGGCCGAGGCGGGAGGATTATTTGAGCTCAGGAGTTCGAGACCAGCCTGAGCAAGAGCGAGACCCCGGCTCTACTAAAAATAGAAAGAAATTATCTGGACAACTAAAAATATATGGAAAAAATTAGCCAGGCATGGTGGTGCCTGCCTGTAGTCCCAGCTACTCGGGAGGCTGAGGCAGGAGGATTGCTTGAGCCCAGGAGTTTGAGGTTGCTGTGAGCTAGGCTAACGCCATGGCACTCACTCTAGCCCAGGCATCAGAGTGAGACTCTGTCCCCCCCCCCAAAAAAATAATAATAATCTTTAATGAATTTAAATTTTTTTACTGAGAGGCTTTATAAGGCCTTGATGAAAATGAGGACTATCACCTTTAAGGAGATCTGGTTTATATGCTCCTTAATCCAGGTACATGGGCCCTTTTGTTGTTATTTTAAAGGGAGAAAGCTGTGTTCAAAAGTGGGTAGAACATCAGATGCACATACCAACAGAAGAACCCTAGGCCAGAGAAGGTTAAAAGCTTCTGTAAACTTTGTCAATTACTTTTATATTACCCTATTTATAGATTCCACTGTGGTTATGCACAATGGAAATGCTGAAAAATTGGCCATACGTTCCAAATAGACCGACTTCTTTGCCCAGGGAAAGGAGTTTCTCAGTCTCTGTGAAACTTGGAAGTAAATCCTCAAGAAGCAGTAGGAAAACACTAAGAACGGTCATAAAGACACAATCAACAAAGAATTTGGTTGTTTTCTTTCTTTAACAGGTTACTGAAAACGTGAACCAAAGTCTTTTATTATCTCTTATTAGCACTTCATGAAAATTTGGTTAAATGAGAAAGCCAAATTTTGCCCTTATATTTTTGTATTATTAATATGAAAGCTAATTTTAACAATACCTTATAAACAAATCTAATTTCAGTCAGCTTTGACCACGTGAGATTTCTCTACACCTTTTATAATCTCTTACAATTTTTACATTCTTTTTCTTTAACTAACTTTCTATACCCACTTAGATTATCTATTTCACTTTTTTCTTCTTTTAATTGAATTCAACCTTTAAATAACCTCAAACTAGGCAAAGTTACTTTTTTTTTGACCAGAAACCACATCTTTATATCTATTTTGAATAACCTTTTGCACTAAAAAGCACACTTTATTTTCTTTCTACACTCTGTATGTAGAATTGTTTCTCTTCTTTTCTTTAGTTTTAGTTACCATATGTTACTGAGAATTTTAAGTCTTGTAACTTTAATTCATAGTGAAAACCTAAGGAGGAAAGTTTAACTGTTACTCACTTACTAATAATTTATAAATATGCATTTTACAATTATTATAATCATAGGATTTATAATGGAATAATTTTACCATGTGGAACAGGACGTATTTTCTAACGGTCTAAATATATTTTATCTCAAATAATAAGCCAAAACTATAAGCTTAAACTCATATTTAGTAATTAATGTCTTAGTATTTTATCTTACTTGGAAATCATCCATATATTCAATGAATAGTCATCATTTAATTTAGCTTAGGAAAACTCTAAGGGTATAGTTACCAAAAATATTTTTAAGTAAACATATTATGAAACACTATGTTTCTAAGTTCATTTATAAACTTTTATTCCATTTATGTCTGTTTTATTTATTCATTCTTAAAACTTATGTTTGTAAAAGACATTAGACACATCTAGCCATCATTTCAGGTTGAACTTTTAACCATTTTTATATGACTCAATGTTAGGCAAGCATCAAAAAGCAATCACCTTAAAGTTAAGTATGTGCATATTTTGCTGATAAGTCAGAAGACACAGTTGTTTATATGAAACTAACAATATTAAATTAGTCATATTGACCAAAATATTTACTGAAGTCACATGAACTCAAAAAATATTTGGGCTTATTTATTTAATTTATGAGCATTTACTTTTAAGTTAATTTGGTACCATGTAGACAATATACAAACACATGTAGAGATATATAGATACATGTAGACACAATATATATAATAACTTACATATGTACACATGCATGCATCTAAAAGCCAAAGAGAATAAGGAGTTAAATGTAAAAGAGAGTAGAACTTTAGACCTAGGAGGAACATGTCTACCCAGAAATCTTGGGGTTCCATGAGGAACAAGGGGTATCCTGCCAGAAAAGGAGGAGTCTGTGGTGCCTTTTCTGTGTTCCTAAGGAGTCTCCTGGCTGCTACTGATAGACATTTCCTTTAGGTCCCTTCACATGGCATCAAAGGTGACAAGGGGAAGGAGAGACAGACAGAAGTACATGGAAGAGTAAGTCCTAGAGGAACTACTTTGAGAAGATCTTGTTTTCCAAAAGGCCAATAAAGTTTCACATTATCCTTGGCAAAAATCACATCAATAAGAAGAGAAACAAAGGTAGCGCATTTAGTTAATAGGTGTTTAAAAGAGAGGAATTAAGTTGACAGAGAAGCTTTTATTGAAGGATCATAGGCATCAGATAAATTTATTTGTACATGTACAGCCTAAGTATTGGTTATAATTAAGTAAATACTTATAGAGCTCTTAAAATTATAGAGCTCTTGAAAATTTTATCATGTAAACAGCAAAGATACCTGTTTCTTGGCTTTTTCTTTTTGAAATTTACACTAAGAAAAAGTTTTAGAGGTGGGGCTTATTTGTTTATGAGGGCACCCACTATTTAAAGCTGTTTGTCTTTGAAATGTTTTATTCAACTGTTTCCTTTTTTTATGGGTATATGGTTTCATTTAGCTTAGAAGAGAGGGCTAAATAAACAAGACAACAACAAGGAGTTTCTATCATACTGTGAATATAAATCAGTGGTACACCTGAACAAATGACTCACACCAAAGCAAAATCTCCACTTTACAAGATCTCCAGTTCATTGTTGCACGCATTAAGGTTTGAGAGGTATATTTTAACTCAGCATGATGTTTCCATCTGAACTATGTAGACAACTTATGCTGAATGATGTGAACGTAGCACTCAAAAATGTAAATGTTCATGATGGTGACCTGAATTTTATACTGTATCATCCAGAAAACTATACTATCTATACTGGTTTTGTGGATCTTAGGTCATCTTCTTTCCTCAGAGTCACAGAGTACATTAGAGAATATTTCTGTGTTAAAAATTGTCGTTTTCAATGAATCCAGTCACCCATATGAGTAACAAAACAGTACTGTTCTCTCTCACTTCACCTGAAGTCAAATTAAGAACTCTTCCCACGGCCACTTTGTAAATATGTGTTTTTCTTTCAGGAACTGTTGACATTCTGGGATGTGACCATAGAATTCTCTCCAGAAGAGTGGGCATGCCTGGACCCTGCTCAGCGGAATTTGTACAGGGATGTGATGTTAGAGAACTACAGAAACCTGGTCTCCCTGGGTGAGGATAACTTCAATACATAGTTTGTATTCCACACTAAGGATTTCATATCCTTCCTTTGTTGAATGTTTTCAGGAGTTCCTGCTTTACATGAATGAGTTTCAGATCCTCGTTTACAAGGAAAACTTGGGGATGTGTTGGTATAGAAAAAAATCTTCAAGGTGTTTTATCTTGACACTAATCTTACCCTTTCTTGAGCTGATCTGTGTCCTTCCCTCTAGATTAGTAGTAATTTCAGAAATTTAGTGGCACAAAATATTGTTACACACACCTTAAGATCCAATTTCCACCATCAATTTTTCACTGACTAGTACTGGGTAAAAGGGATAAGGACCCACAAATTTAAATGGTTCCTAAATATTCTAAAGTTTCTGTTGGGACATGGCACTTTTTGATTAAGTTTTAAAAATCTTCTATAATGTTCTCTCTTCTCTACTGAGCACAGCACTAGGTTGGTAATTAGAGAGTCCTAGCAAGAGTCATGTTACCGTTTTCTAATAAAACAGGACTTGCTGTCTCTAAGCCAGACCTCATCACCTGTCTGGAGCAAAGGAAAGAGCCCTGGAAGGTGAAGACACACAAGACAGTAGCCAAACACCCAGGTAGGTTGGAGTGAACAAAGCAGATGACACAGGTGAGAGGTCCAAAGGTCAAGGAGGAAGGCTGACCTTATAAATGGGGTTTGGGA
>RJWJ010035629.1:0-16538 GCA_004363605.1 Indri indri
CTGCAGAATCTCCCTCCTGGGAGCCACTGCAGCTGAGTGACAGCTGAAAGGCTGGAAGTGTCACTGAGAGACAGAGGAGGACCCAGCACTCTGGATAGATTTTTATCACTTTTGTGAATACTTCAAATTACAGGCATTAGTTTCGAGGCTTTGTTTAGCAATTGGTGCCACAGCAAGTGGTTTTTGTTCATTGATTTACATGAATGCATTATTGTAGCTGGCTTCTCAGGGTACATAATTTGTGTCCAGGGGTTGCTTTTGTTCCTGGGAACTCTTGAGGGAATATGGGAACATGGAAATATCCCAGGAGTTCACCTCCTTCCCCCAGGAGTCTCATAGGTTGGGGTGGGGCAACATCCATGCTGTCACAGATCAGGAGCCAGGATGAGGCAGTGACTGTCACCCTTCCCTGTCCCGGCCCCTTTCTCACTTCGGCCCCATGCTCAGGGCAGGGTCAACCACAAATGACATTTTGGGCTGGATACTTCTTTGTTGGGGGGTGGGGCTGTCCCGTGCAATATAGGGGTTAACAGTATCCCTGGACTCTACCTGCCAGATGCCAGCAGCACCCCCTCCCGCAGTTTCAGCAACAAAACAAGTCCCCACACATTGTCAAATGTCGCCTGGGAGCAAAATCACCCCAGGTTGAGAACCACTGGTTCAGGGTAACAGAGACTCCACAGACATAGACTTGCCACAGACCCCTGTGTGCCCCGTAGAGTTTAGGGTCCTAGTGACATGTGGGGATTGGGGAAGAGGAGGAAGGGGGGGCAGAGGCCCCCTCTAGGAAGAAAAACTCTCTCCAGAACAAGTTATATCATTAGCAACTCTTACATAGACCTCACAGTGACCCGACACTAGGCTACCACACTTTTATAATCAAATTTAATTTCTCAACAGCCCCATAAAAGAGGTACTCTCATTCTCATCTTGCAGATAAGGAAACTGAGGCAAAGAGAAATTAAGTAACTTGCCCAAGGCCAAAATCTAACTAGAAGCAAAACTGGGGTTTGAATCTAGGTCTCCTTGGCACCTTCCACCTCACCACTGGATTGTTTCAGAGCATGGAGAAATTGGGGCCCAGGGACGCCACCCCTGTTCCCGCATGTGGCCCCTGCTGGCTCCCTGGGGATGCTTTTATTGCATCTGCTGCAGCTGTGCCCACTGCCAGCTCTGGCCAGCTCTTTGCATAACAATGCTCAGAAAGAGAACAAAGAATGACCCTGCTCAGGGGCACTGTGACTCAAGCAAATGCTCACTCTCTCCCAGAGGAGCACCAAGAACCTTACTTGGGGACACAGGGCAGAATCCAGTGGGCAGGTCTTGGCACCAGTCCCTTTCTTCTCAGTTTGCCACGTAGCCTGTGAAAAGCATGTGGCTTCCTGCGAAGGTGCCACACCAGGTCCTGCAGTTCACCTCCCCCACTCGGGAGCCTTGTTTACCAAACAAAGCTGCCTTGCAGAGGCGGCCTCTGGGGAAGGCCCGGAGGTGGAAGGGCAGAGGTCAAGAAGTAGGGTCAAAGGGCTGAGACCCTGGAGAAAACAGGAGATTAAACATCCTCCTTTTCAAATCGGGAGGTTCAGGTAATTAATTGGTCCCGAACGTGAAAGCTTTCAGTGATTGTCCTGGGCAGCGGCCGTTCCGGTCTTGCTCCCCGTCCTTCCTGCTGGGAGCCAGACACCCGATGGCCAGGGGGTCGGACGGTTTGGGCTGAAGGGGGCCTTTGTCAAGGCTGTCCCCACACTGTCCTCTCCTCACTGTTCCAGCAGAAGTTCATCTCCCACACAGAGGCAGGCCTCTGAAGGGACTGGGCCACCAAGGGCAAGAAGAGTCGGGATGGGGGCTGGATCGGCCCCTCGGCGTATGGAGAGCTCCACCTGGCGAGGAGGAAGCGGCGGAGGGACGTTCCTCCACGTGCTGCCCTGGCTCCTCCAAGGTGGGCTTTCTCCGACTCCGAGAACCAGAAGCATCCTAAGAGCCTTCTGGCCTCCTGGTGATCGGTGAAGGGGGGGTGACTGTTTCCCCCAGAGCGTGCCTGTGGCAAGGGGAGAGTTGTACCTTGAAGTCTTTTAAATTCCTCTTCAACCCCTGCCCGCTCTTTGACAAGCATGGTGATCATGAACGTGAACTAGGACCGACCACGTGGATGTTCACCTGCCGCTCACGGGGGGACCTGCCCATCGGTGTGACCCCATTCTGCAGATTCTGCAGGTGAGAAGACAGAGGCTTCTCAGCTCTGGAGCCCAGGGGCTCCTGGCTGCACAGCAGCCTCTTTCCAGGGAGGGAGGGAGACCCCTGAGCAGGCATCTTCTCCACCCTGGAGAGCAAGTTGCTGCAGGACTGGTTGGCGGAGGTGGTGACCGTGGAGACGAAAGCAGGGGCTAGGGGCACAGGGGCCTGCTTTCCCTGTGGTGGTCCTGCCTGGTCCCCTGCAGGGATCCAGCCAGGCTTGGGAATCGGACAGCAGGGAGGGCCTGTATTGGGTGCTGAGGAGCCAGGGCCCGGGAGCGGCCCTTCTGGGCGCTCAGGCCAAGGCCAGCCCTGGTGGAGTCAGGATGCCCGTCGCAAAGCCCCAAAGGCCAAGGCGAAGCTTAGCTGTGGGGACTGGGCAGGGCTGGCACAGGAGGCTGGAGGCCCCCAGGGAGCAGCCCGAGCCTCCCTGGTGGATACTTGGTTGTGGGGTGGGCAGAGGGCGAGGGTGGGGCCCCAGCTCCAGGTGGGGCTGGGCTGGGGGGCGTCCCAAGGGCTGCTAAGTGCCCTAGAAAGGAAGCTGAAAGGGCTCTCAGGCTGCCCTTTCTTCTTTCCTGAAAGAATCAATCACCAGCTCTGCCTTTGTGCGCGTGACAGCCCTGCTGTGAAGTACACTTAGGAATCAAGTATTCTAAAATTCCATAAATCACTATGCTAGACTTCTCCCCACCCCCTCACCTGCTGAAATATTTAGGACGGGTGTGTCCACGCACCCTGTAGGCGGAGGCGTGAGGGAGAGTGGCAGAGGTGACCCCTTGGCCTGTCTCTGCTCTTTCTTCACTGCGATCTTAGCAGTGCCCCGGTATCTGTGTGCAGGCGACAGAGGCCAACTGTGTAGTGTGGATTCCTCAGCCCCTCCTGTCGGCCCCAGAAGAGGACGTCTCCCCGGGGTCCTGGGGTGTTGTGCTGGCGGCTCCCTCTGGGTCCCAGTGGGGCCGGCGTGTGTGCGCAGGGCAGGCCTGTGGTCAGGTTGGCGCGGGTGGGGCATGCTGAGCTCTGCAGAAGAAGCTCCTGGCTCTGTCGGGTCCGTGCTCTTGGCCGCTCTCAGCAGGGGTCTGGGGAGAGCAGGGGTGTGTTGCAGTCCTGAGTGTGGCCTGTGGGCTGTGAGCGGGGCAGGGGACGGTGGAGGTGCTGGCCCTTCGGTGGACTCGGTTCTGTGGGCGTGAGGATTTCGGCCTGGTCTCTCTGCCCTCGCCAGGGCTGGAAGCTCTGACACTTTCCAGCATTTTCCACCCCTCACTCCCCTGTACACACACACCCTGACACATGACAGGGCAAACCAGAGCCGCCACAGCCAAGGCCCCTGCAAAGCAGGGCAAGGCCTGATTGATTTGCGGCGGTTGATCTGCTTAATGACCCTTCTCCCCGAGCGCCCATCTCGCCTGCAGAGGTGCTACATTACCGCGCAGGCCTGGCTGCTGGCCCTGACGCCCAAGCCCTGGAGGATGCTTGGGGAGGTTATGGGTGCAACAAGCAAAATGAAAATCCATAGTTTTTAAACCTTTATGAATTGAGAATGTAAACCTGGAAAATGGACCTGGAGTTCCTAATGGACAATTGGACTGACCGGCCCATCCATCCTCCAGGATGCTGGCAGAGGCCATTCGCATCCCGGCGGCCCCTGAGAAAGGAGCCCTCCCCGGCCTCCTTCCCTCCCACCTCTCAGAGTCAGGAGAACAGACGTGGCCATGGGAAACAGCCCTGCCGGCCACCTGCCAGAGGACCTGGCCCTGTGTGCCCAGGCGACGCCTCAGGGTAGCACTGGCAGGAGGAATCGGCGGTGGTTTGGAGGAGGGAACTCAGGCCATGTGGGCTGGCCAGGACGTCAGCCAAGTGGGCATAACAGAGCCCCCGTCCCCACCTCCAGATGCAGATATGGATCTGGCCAGATGTCCTGCCCAGAAGGGCCGCTCCCAGGCCCTGGCTCCTTAGCACTTGAGACAGGCCCTCCATGCTGCCCCGTTCCCAAGCCAAGCTGGATCCCTTCAGGGGACCAGGCAGGGCCACCCTGGGGAAAACTGGGCCCTCTGCCCTGTAGCCGCTGCCTTGAAGTGTGAAAAGCCTCCTGTTATACAAAGGAAGACCATATCCCCGCCGTGCACAGGTGTGTTCTGAGTACACTGTCTCTTGGGGCCTGCACACTCGCTGCCCCTCTGCTGTGCCCACGAGTCACTCCCCTTCTCAATGAAGCCTTTTCTGGCAACTCTGCTAAATGTTACCCCAACTCTGAACTCCCTACACCCTGCCTACTTTATCTCCTCCATAGCGGTCACAGTTGGGCATACTGTATATTTTACTTAGCTGCTGGCTTAATACCTGCTTCTCCCCACTAGGACAGGAGCTCCCGGAGGCCAGGAATTATTGTCTGTGTTGTTTGCTGTTTTTTCCCAAGCACCTAGAAAAGTGCCTGGCATATATTATGTGAAAAATGAATATTTGTTGAGTGAATAAACGAATGACTGGGTATCCCAGAGCTGTGAGGCTCTTCCTCATTTGAACCCAGCACTCGGTCTCCACCCCCGAGAGGGGCAGGGGCCTTTCCCATTGCTCTTCGTTAGCTGACTGGGCTTGCCAGGACCTGCCTGCTCAGCTACCTCCCAGCCCTACCTCATTCCCGCCATGTGCACTGTGTTCACACCTCTGTCTGCTCTCTTTTCCTCTGGGCCCAGGGCCACTAATTAAGTGAAGAGACATGGCACCTCCCACCCTGTAGACTCCCACCCTTCAGCAAGCGACCCCCCCTCCCCCAACTCAAAACACTTGCACACAACTGATGCTAAGCTGGAAGTTTCCTAAAAATTCATATGGACTTTCCCTCCAGGAAATAGCACAAGTCAACCCTTGCCCCCATGAACATGGGAACAAGGGGACTAGGTGAGCCCTTTGAGGATGAAACTCTGAAATCAACCTGTGATTGATGAGGACAAAGACAAGCTGCCCTGAGAAGCAGAAGAAGCACAAAAGAAGTGATCGGCTGGGTGCAGTGGCTCATACCGTAATCCTAGCACTTTGGGAGGCTGAGGGGGGATGATCACTTGAGACTAGGAGTTTGAGACCAGCCTGGGCAACATAGTGAGATCCTGTTTCTACAAAAAATAGAAAAATTAGCTGGGCGTGGTGGCATGTGCCTGTAATCCCAGCTACTCGAGAGGCTGAGGCAGGAGGATCCCTTGAGCCCAAGAGGTTGCAGTGAGCTATGATGATGCCACTGCATTCCAGCTTGAGTAACAGAGCAAGATCCTGTCTCAAAAAAAAAAAAAAAGTGATCAATAAATGTTAGTTTCCGTCTGCTGTGGTCTGAATACTTCCTCCCTGCTTCGCCCCATTCATATGTTGAAACATAATCTTCAGTGAGATAGTATTAAGAGGGGGGATCTTTGGGGAGGTAACTAAGTCATGAGGGCTCTGCCCTCATAAATGGAATTAGTGCCCTTCCTAGGCCTGAGGAAACGTGATTGTCCCATCTGCCTTGTGAGAACATGGCTAGAAGGTGCCATCTATGAAGTAGAGTGCGAGCCCTCACCAGACACCAAACCTGTTGGCGCCTTGATCTTGAACTTCCCAGCCTCCAGAACTATGAGCAATAAATCATCCAGTCTAAGATATTGTGTTATGGCAGCCTGAATGGACTAAGACACTTTTCTTTTCTCCTTCATTTTCTCACTGCACAAGTCTGGAGTATTTGTTAATCAGATGACACACCAGTGAGGATGAGCTAGGACATGCTGCAGTAACAAACGGTTATGTCTAGATGATGCTATGGTAACAAAGGTTTATTTCTCCATCATGTTACATGTCGCCCTGTCTCCCATGGCTGAATGGCTTTATTCTAGTTCTCGTCACTCTACAATGCAGCCTGATAGAAGAGTCATCACCTTTGACATTCCCTGTTGCCAAAAGCGAACGTATCAGGGATTGGCACTCTCTTAAATCTCTTATGCAGAAGTGACGTCTATATTCCCACTGACTTTTCATTGGCCTGAGCAAGTCACATGGCCCCTCAGATCAGGAAGTGCAATCTTGCCTTGTGCCTGGAGGGAAAACAAAAAGTATTTGATGAATAGCACTGATGCCTGCAGGTGAGAAACCGTATTCTAATAGAGGGAGTGCCCCGGACCACTGCCAACACTTTTCCCGCCTGGAGATCTTGTGAGTCCTTCTCTCTTTTTTCAGGCCAAGCCTGCTGGGGAGACCCAGAAATGCTCTCAGATTCTCTTTGGGCCCCTCCACACTAGCCTGTTCTGAGTACATCCCCAGTTCTTTGCTTCTCTTGGGTGCCCTGGTGGCTCCAGAGGGCAGTTACTTGGTGATGTGGCTGCATTGGGATTGTTCATGTTGGATGGAGGCTGATCAGAAGACCAGCCCACTCCCCTCTGTCACTCACCTTCACCCTACAACCTGGCTGTAGGGTGTTGCAGAGGACAGGGGAGGACAGAAGAGGCCAGGGCTGCAGACCTCATGCCCACTTCATCTGGTGCTGGAGCCAGAGAGAAGTGACTCTGATAGCACTGTCACAGAACTGGCTTCAGGGGCTCAGTGCTCAGGAAAGGCAGTGAATGACTCCTACACGTCAGACTTGGCTTTTGGGATTTGCCTCTTTTTCTCTTTGTTAGAAAAAAAAAAAAGACTGGCTTGGTACATCATTTCAATAACACCCATTTCAATAGATCGAACTCTCTGGTTCTTCTATCTTTTCAATGCACACCAACCTTGGATGAACTCCATTGTCCGCTGGCATTCAAGTAGCTGAGGACCACTGGGGGAAGTCTTACAATAGTGCAAATTGTTGCCACTGTAAAATATACAAACTCCAATTTCAAATGAGCCCTCAAAACCACCCAGCCATCCTACAATGCTTCTTAGCCAACTCTCACTCTTTCACTCTCCAAAATAATTAAAGTTCAGAACTTTGCTATTCCCTTTATACTTTCAAACTCTTCCACCCTTGCCTTCCCCCTCACTCTTGACAGTATTCTCAACATTTTCATTCTGGAAGAAACTTCGAAATACTTTTCAGTCTGCAGTAACTCATGTATCAAATTTGTTTAAGCTACAGCTTGTGGTACATTAACATGATCAGGACATTGTTGATATTATAACACAACAAAATTGTCAATGCTCTTTTGAGTAGGAAAAAAAAATAGCTGAGGGCCACAGAAGGCTTTGGGGATGTCAAGTTTCTTTCACGTCAGCCTTTTAATGAAAGATGTGAGAATAGAGCCATGGAAAGATGCGTGAGTGGTGTCATCAAGGCAAATGCGTCTTGGCACATGCTTTTTCCAAGTTGTTAGTGATACAAAAGCCCCTGTAGAATCTGTGTCCCCGCAAGGCTTCTGGTGGCCTTGAGCCATTTAACGTTTCAAAATGCAGACAGAAGGAAGCCCCATGAAGGATTTCGGACGCAAGACATTTGCGCAGGAGTCACCGCGTGGCATACAGTAATGGTTTCAAAATCCAAAATGGAACATCACTCCTTCCCATCACAATAAAATATTCATGGGGGATTTTGCTTTCTTGTCCCATGCATGTCCTATGTGGCTCCTTTTCTCCCTGTGTTCTTCAGGTATATGGCAGAAAAGTTACTAGGAGGCCACACAGAAGTGGCATGGATACCTTGGTTGATCCGGAATGTTAGAAAAGCAAACTTTTTTTTTTTTATAAAACATCTGTATAGATATATAACTCATATACTATACAATTCACCCATTTAAAGTGTACAATTCAATGGCTTTTATTCACAGAGTTGCGCATTTATTACCACAATCAATTTTAGAACATTTTCATTACCCCAAAAAGTAACCCTATACCTTGTAGCTGTCACTCCCCATGTCTCCATCTCCCCAGCCCAAGGAAACCACTAGCCTATTTTCTGTCTGTATAGATTTATCTATTCTGGGCATTTTATTTAAGCAGGATCATAAATATGTGATCCTTTGTGACTAATTTCTTTCATTTACCAGGATGTTTTCAAAGTTCATCCACATTGCAGCATGTAGCGGTACTTCATTTCTTTTATTGACATGTAATATTCCATTGAATGAACAGAAGCCACTTTAAATTACTGTAGTTCAAAAACCTGACTATATGACCGAGGAGAAAAAGGATCATAACAGGTGAAGGAAAGACACCTACAGGCAGGCATTTTACTGCTAACCTGAAGTCCTCCAGTTGTAGGCGGACCAGACAAGATTATGGCCTCGAGAAGCAACTCATGGAAAATTTTTTAAAAAGTATTTGGACAGGACTTGGCGATAAGATCCAGGGGAATGTTATGTAAGAGAGGAACCACAGAACTTTTAAAATACCATGTTTTATAAATATGCTTAGCATTGCTCATTTATTTGGAAAGGAAAGTAGGAAAAAAAAAAAAGTGTTTCAACGTTAGTCATTGCTTGTCTTAGGACCATGTGATTGGCCACAGTTTGTTCCACCAGCCCCAGGAGGAGACAGCGCAGTGAGGAAGGGAAGGGTCTTCGGAGCACTGAGACACAAAGCCGCAGCTGTAAAGGGAAGGTAAATCCACAATCTCTACACAGACTTCGCTCCTCCTGCTCTCTGCTTGCTGCGGGAACATCACCTGCTGTCCGCGTTCCCCGTGTCTCCTACATCCCATCCCTGGATTTCTGATTTTCTCAGCCCTCATCTAACAGTCTAGTTCCTTATGTGTTCTCTTCACAAGGCCTCCTCTTTCCTGCTTTATATGCCAGTGGTTCATTATACTAATTTTCTCTCCTGATCTCTCATTCCTTCATTATACACTGTGAACAAGAGAGCCAGAAAATGAAAAAAAAAAAAAAAACAAGAACTTCGGGGAATTGACTGTTCAACTGGAAGATTGAGATATGGGATGAATGAATGAACTAGAAAATGGAAAACATTGATTGCTTTACATTTTCATCCACTCCACGTTCATCACGGAATGCCCTCGCATTGTGGCAGGGCAATCATTAACCTGTCTTAACTATACCAGAAGAACTTTTCAGCGATCACTTTCATTAAAGGGTATTAATACAAGCTGCACAGGCTGGTGCAGGACATACAGGAGCAGAGACATAGAGGAAGGGGTGGTGTGGCTTCCTGTCGCTGTCAGCCCAGGTCCTACTGGCATTTTTATAGATGCAACTGTAGACACTGAAGGTCTGCACTCAAATACAGAATGTCAATAGATGCAACTGTAGACACTAAAGGTCTGCACTCAAATACAGAATGCCGCCAAGCAGTGATGGCTGCATCGCATGAGATCAAATGTTTCTGAATAACCTTCTGCCCTGGGTTCTGAAGAGGACAGAAAATAGAGACGGAACAAAATAAACAGGAAAGGAAAGTGGTTGTCACTGTGATGTGAGGAAAGGGAAAACCGGCACCACCTAGCTGAGCCTTTGATTTGGAAGATGTGCGTGAGACCTTTTGAGATCTGGCCAGCCTCCTTCTGCCTCCCCGAGACTGGTGGAAAATCAGGACAATCAAGGTCTTTTCTTCAGCTGTTTAGAATTGGGCTCAGTAGTGTCTGTTAGCCCCTGTACCATGCACGCGTGTAACGCTGAGAGCTGTGGAGTTGCCCGTCTGCCCGATCCATGCAGGGGAGCGGAGAAAACTGCAAGGAAGAAACAGAGAGGAATGAATGTGCCATGAGGGGAGAGTGTGACGCCCTGCCTTGGTTCCTGTATCGGACTCTAGTCCTCAGGGGAAGGGACCAGGGGTCCTTTTCACCCTTGGCTGGGTTCATGAAACATCCCGTATCCTTATAACTACCTCCCTTCCCCGACGCCTGAGCCAGTTTGAGTTATTTCCTGTCACAACCAAGAGAGTCTTAACTCAGACAAGGGGCATAGGGAAACAATTCATGCTCTATCGACATTACTGTCTTCCTGGGTTCTTCTTTGTCTGTCTCCAACCCCGATTTCAGAGCTTAAGACATGAGATCCCACTCTCCGCTATGCCGCATGGATGTTGAGTGGGCAGTATTACTCAGAAGTGGAATCTATTGTATTGGAGGAAGGAAAATATCATGGTGCATTAGTAAAAATAAAATAAGTCTAGGCAGTGCCTTCAGCAAGGAGTGTGTGGGTTGATGCGAGCTAAGCACAGGTAGGAAAGGGCGAAGTGTAGAATGGTTTGTGCCCTTCCAACTGGAGGATTAGGAAGAGCTAAAGACGCTGTTAGAGTATGAGCCGGTAGAGTTAAGGTTGGGCCAAAGGCTGGGGCAACGTGGTTCTAACTTTATGATAGTGAAATTCACATGCAAATGAAGTAAAAAGTAAGTAGAGTAATGAGAGGCAAAGCAATGTGGGATCCCACCAGATCCCCCTTGGGAGAAGGGCTGGAGAGAAGGGATGGGGATTGCACTGCAGCAAAGACAAAGAAGGGAAGACAGTTATGTCTCACCGTGCTCTGGTGAGACGGACATGAAATGCACAAAAACATAAACAAGGAAAATACCCGCTAGTGAAGCTCTTCGTGGAGAATTAAATTAGAGCAACGTGATTTTGACAGGCTTGCTATTTGCAATTAGGTGCTTGGGGTAGATGAATTAGCTTTAAAAGTTTTCATTTACAATATATTTATAATAGCAGTAGGAGATCTGCCTCACGACCAAATGTGAGAAGCCCCAAAGCAGAGACTACAAGGAAATACAACAGCAAATCGAGCCACCTTCCAGGGCCACAGACAGAATCAGAAAGCTTGTAGAAAGTGCTTATAGAACACAGGACAGAGTGAATTCGGTAGGATGTCTCCGAAGATCCCTTCTTTAAATGGATTTTCCAAACCTTAGCCACACTCTTCTCAGTGCGCCAGTAGAATGTCCCATTTGTTGGAAGCAGCCCCTCGGTTCTGTGAGCGTGGTTGGGGGGCGCTGCCAACAAATGCTAACGGTCACCTGGCAATCAAACTTCCTTCCCTCGGAGTCCAGACACATTCTCTCCTTCACCTGCATTTCCAGTGCGCCAAGCAACACAGGCAGTGAGGCGGGAGTGTACGGGAACACTCCCATTTGCATAATAAAAGTCTAAACCCTGTAAAAAAATGGACTCCCAGAAGTCAGGGCATGAAAGAAACTCAGAACCATCTGGGGGGAGATTTGGAGTCCCTGTCACTCCATCCTTCGTTTGCATTCTTTTTTATATTTCCAACATTTTTTTACTTGGATTTAAAAAGCAAAGACGGCTTCTCTCCTCAACCCCCTTCTCACTTAACATTTCCCTGGTGGAGGTAGAAGCAGCCTCCAGGGCTTCTCAGGAGACAGTGGCATCAGTCCAGGATCATTCGCTCTCTCTGGCCTGGGGGCGTTGGTGGTGAGGGGTGGGGCCAGCTGTGAACCCCCCAGGGAGACCAGGGAAGAGAAGGGTGAGGAGGCAGGAGAGGCCGGAATGGGCAGGTGGGAAGAAGCTGGGCTCTATGTTCCCACTGCAGGGTCAACTGGAACAGGCCTAACACCCAAGGTCTCCTTCATCCTATTCTGCTGGGGTCAGGGAGGGGAGCAGAGGGAGCTGATCAGACCCCTCCAAGTTCAAGTGACCATGGGGCTATCTAGGGATGATGGAAAGTTTTCCTTAGAGCTGGAACCACCCGCTGCAGAGAGAACAGACCCAAAGGGCTCTCTAAGGACGTTTGGCTCCTGAAGGTTTGCACCTGGAGCCCGAGCGACGTGCAGAATCTCATCAGATCCAACCTCAGAGCTGCTGACTCTGAATCTGCATATTGGTGAGATTCCCGGGGGACCATGTGCACACTAGAGTTTGAGAAGAAGTTCTGCAGGTGGTCTGCAATATCAGACTGAAGACAGCAATAAAACCCCTCCAGATTTTAAACACTGGATGTTTATCTGCCCCGGGTGGGTGCGTGTCTGTTTAGTTGTGCTGGTGTGCACAGAGCCCAGATGCTGTTCCGTACAGTAAGTGACTAGAGGATTAGATAACACTCCAGCGTGAAGGAAACAGTTGTACAGATAGCTCGTCCCTCTCCGCAGCATGCAGGACAGGGTCACTGGTCCACTAGGGACCCACAGATCGTCTGCCTGCGACCTCCCTGCCTGCCCCTCCCATCACTGTGCTTCCCAAAGCCCCCGTCCAGCCCACCCTACTCTGCTCCTAGCTTGCCTTCCCAGAAATGCGCTCTTCTCAATGATACACAATCAGGAAAGGGAAGAGCGCGGCAAAGGCGAAGAGGGTAACCCAGATTAGTGACACGCTGCATGTCACTGCTTCGACCCTGTCACGGGGGCTGGCTGTGGTGAGGCCAGATGTAGGCGGTTTTCAAAGTGCGGTACTCACAGCTCCCTGGGGAGAACCCAGCAGGGCCCCAGGAGGCAGAGGGTGTGGGCGAAGTCAACCTTTTTGCATGGAGGTTCAGGGGCTCCCAAAATGAGTGTTCCTAGCCATGAAGGCAGAGGGGCGCTGCGGTCAGCGCCTTTACTGTGGTTTCCGCAGGAAGAAAGGGGAGCCGGCGTAGACAGGTGTAGGATCAACTAGTTTGAAAAATTTCAGTGGACTCTGGGGTGTACGGCTGCTCCTGGTTGCCTGGCCCTGGGGTGATTAGAGCACAGGAATAGTGAGCCTGAGTGTGACAGCCTGATAAGGGAGGTACTGGGAGCATGGACTTAATTGGTTGCTCAAGAAAGGAGCCGGCCTGCTGCTAGCCAGGGCCTCAGATTGGGTCAAGACAACATTTGAAACAAGTGCCAGTACAGTCAGGCCCCAAAGGAAGTTTGTTCCCATGTTATCTCATCCAATGCTACCAAATACATAAGCTTGCTCCCAACTGTTCCAGTTATTTATTGCTGCATAACCAGCCACCCCCAAGCGTCACGGTGTAAAACCACATGCATGCGTGGCCCTCACCGACTCTGTGACCGGGAGGCTATGAGGATGGCTCTTCACTGCACTGAGATGTAGAGGCTCCATCTGGCTTGACTTTCATGGCTGGAGTTGGGCTGAAAAGGCCGGGCAGGAGCATCCACTCACAAGATGGCCCTGCTAGGTTGGCTGAAAGATGGACTCAGTTGGGACTGTCACCCAGAGTTCCGGCATGTGGCCTCTCCAGCATGGTGGTCTTAGTGAAGTCAAATTTTTTGCATGGAGGTTGAGGGGCTTCAAAAATGAGTGTTCCTAGTCATGAAGGTGGAAGCTGTATGGCTTTGTGATTGAAATTCTGAAGTCACATAGTGTCATTTCCACCCCAGTCTTTTGGTCTGAGCAATCATAAGCTCCCTCCTCCAACTACAGATTCAAAGAGAGACTCTGATTCTCGGTGGAGGGAGTGTCAAAGACTTTGTGATCATGATTGAAAACCATCACACTGTATCATAGAAAATGGATGCCCAAAGAGGTTGGGCACCTTGCCCAAGGTCAGAGTTTTGCAGAGAGTATAAGGATATTAGACCGAATGGACTTAGAGTGGCATGGCTTTCCATGACAGGCATCAGAAAGGTCTAAGAGAAAGTTCAATTTAAAAAAACTTCTCTGCCCTCTTCTAGGAAACTAACCTCCAATTTCCTACTCCTGAACTGCCTCCTTCTGGCATTCAGAACCCACTGAACAGTGCAAGGATGGGGAAGGATCACGAACTTTTGCTGTGATTATTTGCTATAAAGGTCTCTCTGTTAACTTTAATTTAACCCCACAAACTTGTATCGGGTGCCTATGAATAGGTATGATAGCACCGTGGTTAAGAGTAGGAACATCTGAATCCAATTGCCTGTTTGAAATCCTATCTCTGCCCCTATGCAAAGGCCACAGCCAAGTTACTTAAACTTCTAGTGACTCATTTTTACCAATTGTAAAATTGGAATAATACAGTAATCCTATAGACCATGGTGAGGATAATATAGGTACAGGTAAAGTGCCTAGACCACAGCCTGGCACAGAGCGAGCACTGTGTCAGTGTTTGCCAGTGTTGTTTCTGCATAAGTTCTGTTCCTCTTGCTCTCAAGGGCTGCACAGGCCAGCCAGGTGGGAGAGAGATACACAGGTAACAATTCCACCAGATGGGTTGTGTCAAATGCTGAGAAAGAACCTCAGATGGCTGTGAATGCTGAAATAGAACCACGAAGCAAGGGAGCTAGAGAAATTGAATATTGACCAGATTGTAAAGCCGCAAACCCATGTGTATTAGGCTGCTGGGGTTTTGCCTAAATCTCCAATCTTTGAAATCTACTTCCAATAGCCACAACTCTAGAGTGGGAGTTTTATAATCATATTTGAGCTTCAGAGATTGCTAAAGGTGTTTTCTCTTTTCTTTTTTTTATAAAAGTGGAGATACACTTAGAAATCCACCGGAGGACTGGAAGCTTTTTGGTTCTCTTTATGGCCAGGGCTCCCCATATAGGTTAGTGCTTAATTGGATTTAATTATCCAGCTTTGCCTGGCTCTGTAATTGATGCTTGCGTATCATGATTGCTTTCCCAGCTTGATGTGAGCTTCCTGAGCAAGGAACTATGGTATCCACTCTTACTGCCTCCAGCTAAAGTTCTTGACTTTCAGGAAGTTTTTGAGAACTTCAGGCAAAAGTTGCATAGCAATGACCTTTTATAACCACAAAGAAACATTTCCATGGAGGAATTCATGGATAAAACACACTGGACGTGTATAGGTTACAAACGGGCTCAAGATGCTATTTAGGTATAAAGTTCTTGACTTGTTTTCCTTCCCACTCTTCGTGACCTAGCACATAACAAAGATTTCATAAGATTTCTTCTGGTGAGTGAGGAATGAATGAAAGAATGAATGAATGAGGAGGGCCTGTGGTCGATGTTACCAAGCTGAAGTTTAAAACCTGAAACCCAGATCTGGGTGAAACAAGCCCAGCAAACAGGCAGTGAGGCCAAGAATGCAGAGTCAAGACAGGTTGCCCATCCCAAGTAAGAGATTCAGATATCACAGGCATCTGTCAGATGTAGGGGAAACACCAGTGTTCAGAATCAATGCATGAGTATGTTTTGGTTGCGAATAACAGAAACTCTCATTCAAACTGGCATAAACTATAAGTGAACAGGTAGGCTCCCATAGCTAAAAGTTCCAGAGGTGGGTGGACTTCAGGAATGGTTTGATCCAGACTCAGTTGCACTTGGGTCACCGTATCAGTGTCTCAGTTTCTTTGATTCTCCTTCTCTGCCACTGATGGTTGATCTAAAGGCTGTCTTTCCTCTTAGTAGCCAGCAGCAACTGGGGCTACAGGTGTCTGTTTAAGTCCAGCAATTGGTTGTCTACAACCATAGAACTAGAGCCCTGGGGTCTGGTCTGATTAGATCACCCGGAGCCAATCACCATGGGGCTACAGGTGTCTTTGTTTAGATGCCAAGTCTACCTCATTCCCAAACCCAAGGTCCTCCTACTTCAGAACTATGTTGCTTGTCACAGGTTGTAGAGGGGTTTCACCTTAGCGGGTGCCAGGACTGTAAACATTTGCCCACAACACATGACAACACTAGCAAAGGAAGCAGTGATTCCTCTTGAAGGAGAATAAACACAGATGCAGAAATGCCAGTGTCTTAGGACAGTTTCCAGGGCTGGACTAGTGGTCCTGGGCAAGGTGACAAAGTGTGCCAAATTTTCCTTTACTCTTCTTTCCAGCTTGACCTTTGGTACTCACCTCTCAGCCCACCCTGTCCTCTGCCAGCTCTCAGGCCCCCACTGGGTCCCTAACTGCATTTCTGTCTCTGGAAGGCCTCTCTGTGCCCTGAAGCCCATTCCTTCAGGGCCTTGTTAGGGAACTGAAGCTAACAACTGAATGAACGTAGGTGCTGAAAGGCTCTCATGGCATTCCTGTATCATACGTTTGCATTTTGCAAAGGCAGCTGAAGGAGAACAGAGTGGCCACACGGATGTTAGTGGAGCGTCCTGGATGACAGAAGTGCAAGTTCTCTCACCCTCCTGCTGTGAAGCTCTCCCAGCCTGAACAGTCCTGCCCAGACTGTGTGGGCAGGGGAGTGGAGGGTGGAAGGAAGACATCCCAGGGAGGGGACACTCTTGTCCAGACCAGAGCTGGGGAGGAAAACCAAGACTCCCTGAGGGGAACCAATAATAATATTCAAACTGACCTAAACACATACACACACATATACAGGAAAACACGCAAGCATACATGTATACACACACACTTGCACACGTGCATATGCACATACATACATGAACACACAGAGATACACATGCATACACATATCTCCCCAAATACACACACATGAACATACACACATGTGCCCACATAATACACACGTGCATACATATACACACACAAACACACAGCACACACACACACACACACACACACACACACACACACATGCACAGCCT
>RJWJ010035630.1:0-16508 GCA_004363605.1 Indri indri
TCTGGGAGGCCGAGGCGGGCGGATCGTTCTGAGCTCAGGAGTTCGAGACCAGCCTGAGCAAGAGCGAGACCCCGTCTCTACCAAAAATAGAAAGAAATTAATTGGACAGCTAAAAATATATATAGAAAAAATTAGCCGGGCATGGTGGTGCATGCCTGTAGTCCCAGCTACTCGGGAGGCTGAGACAGTAGGATCGCTTAAGCCCAGGAGTTTGAGGTTGCTGTGAGCTAGGCTGACGCCACGGCACTTGCCCCAGGCAAGAGAGTGAGACTCTTGTCTCAAAAAATAAATAAATAAATAAATAAAAATAAATAAATAAAAAAAAGATTCAGAGAAGAAAATAGTTAGCAAAGATTCCATTAATTTCAAACAGATGGTTCTGTAAAAGTACTTTTCAAATTATCCAGACTATAATATCAATTCCTAAAGTAGCAAACTTAGAAGATGTGTAAATCTTTTTTATTTATGTGTGTACAAACAGGGATCACCTCTCTTTCCTTTTGGTACAAATATTTCATCACAGATTTTATTGTGCTTTTGATGACCATGCTGACTTACTATGAGAGGATAGTTTGTGGCTGTGAAACCAAACATACAAAGCCTTATGTGAGATAGAGTCCCTGACCTTGCCATCGTTAGTATTTTAATTAACCAGGCTTCCTGACCAGACTGCATTTGGTTGGATGGATGTTGTATTCACTTTAGTGTGATAACTGCCTAGTGGAGTTGGCATTTAAATAATACATTTATTTAATGCTCTATATTTATCTGTTTTTCTAGAAAATGCAGATCAGCGATTCTAATTGTACATACCAATTAACTTCTAAGAATTTATCCTACAGATTTATTTGTTGGATATAATCTATAGGATCATTGTCATCATTATAAGTGACTTAATTCAAAGACTAATCATCTATAGAAAACTGAAAATTCAAGAAGACTAGGTTCCTTGAAAGGCTTTCTCTCTATTTCTTGCAGAGATTATTTTGCTGGTAGTCTTGAAATTTGAACACCAGAATAAGGGCATTCGTGTAAAGTTTCTTATAATTCTTGGGAAATTGTACAGTTATCTTTGAATCATTTTTATGTTTATGCTGAAGAGAAGATTATAATTATTAGTATTTTATACAGAAACTATGGGCAGCAATAACAGGGTTGACGTTTATTTGTAGGGCATTTGAAATATTTGTTTTGCTTTGTTAATTGGTGCTATTGTTTGTGCCTTTGATGAGCTCTGTTCTGTTGTGAATTAACCCTTTTAAAATGAACTTGCCAGTATACTCTAATAGGAAATCCACTTTTAGTGTTTAAGGATACAATTCAAGTATCATCTTTATTTCTAAATTTTTTCCATATTGATAGTTTCTAGCATGGTGCTCGACATTACAGAATCAGTGATTATCATAAAATATATAAATTAATGATTAAAGATTTTAAAAGTTTAGAATAAATACGGCATTCTTTTAGTGATGTAAGGAGAACATTTTAAACATATACATATTTGGAAATAATATGTTATAGGTTGAATTGTGTTCCCCAGAATGATATGTTGAATCCGTAACCCTTGGTATTTGTGAATGTGGCCTTAGTTAGAAATAGAGTCTTCGAAGATATATAAAGCTAACAAGAGAGTATTAGGGTGGGCCTTAATCCAATACTAATGTTCTTATAAGAGAGAAAATGTATATGGAGAGACACAGTGTAGACACCATGTGATATCGGAGACAGAGATTGGCCTGATACAGCTGCAAGGCAAGCATTGCAAAAGGTTGCCAGCAAACCACTAAAAGGTAGAAGAGGCAAGGAAAGGGTTTCAGATACCGGTTTCAGAGGGAGCATGGCCCAGGTGACACCTTGATTTCAGACCTCTAGCCTTCAGAACTATGAGACAGTAAGTTTCTATTGTTTAAGCCACCCACAAATGTTGTTTGTAGTACTTCATTACAGCAGCTCTAGGAAACGAATACAAAACAGTTTAAAATATTTCACGTTTTTATAACTTATATCAGACATTCCAATGTAATACCTCCTTTTCAGTGTTTGCCCTTTTGTCTTTCTCAAACCTTTTCCTTTTTCCTTACTTCTTTGGCTTTTTTTCCTCTCTACAGCCTCGTTCTCTCTAGCTGAGGCTGTAGTTGAAATTCATTCATCCTGGGTTATCATAACATTTAGAATGATGTCTATAACAAAGTGCTTCTGGGTACTGTGGCTCATGCCTGTAATTCTAGCACTTTGGGAGGCCAACGCGGGAGAATCACTTGAGGCCAGGAGTTTGAGACCAGCCTGGCAATGTAGCAAGACCCCATCTCTACAAAAAATAAAATAATTAGGCCTAGCATGGTATCTCAATGCCTGTAGTCCCAGCTACTCAGGAGGTTGAGGCAAGAGGATCATTTGAGCCTAGGAGCTTGAGGTTGCAGTGAGCTGTGATGATACCTCTGTACTCTAGCCTGGGCAAAAAAAGAGTGAGACCCTGTCTCAAAAAAAAAAAAAACCTGAATTAGTACTGTGAGAAAGGGGACCTAGATGTGACAGTTATTCAGTTACTGCATATAGATAATATTTAAAGCCATGAAATGATCAGTTAGGCTTCAAAGTGTTAGACTTAATCTTGAGCCCCATCCACATTTAAGGGTTGAGAAGTGCAGCCAGTTGGAAAGATTGAAATGATACTAGAGAAATTGGAGAAAAAACATCAGAATATGATATTCTCAAAATCAAGGGAGGACTAAGTTTCTAAAAACATGGGATACCATTAATGTGAATGCTTCTGAATTAAGAAGCATAGAAGACTGATAAAGAGACTAGAATTTAGCAGTTAGTTGGCCATACTTTGAGAGAGGAGTTTCCAAAGAATGTGGAGATGGAAAGGTAGATTATATTGGATTATAGAAATAGGATGACCTATAGATTTAATCTTGAAGGCCCTATTTTAATGACAATGAGTGCATGGATTATGTGTTTTCCATAAAGGAGAAAAAAACAAATGTTAAGTATTTCCATCTTATTTGATGCATCTGAGAGAATGGTAGCAATAAATCTAAGTGGTAAGTGAAAGAAATAGGAGAGGTCTTATCTTCAGAATATGACTAAGCAAGTAGTGATATGTTGTTTATCCACTCCACTGGAATAAAAGATCTATGAGAGCAGGAATGTTTCTTTGGTTCTGCATACTAATTATCCCCAGATATTTGTTGATTGATTTGCTGCCTAAATGGATGCATATAAAATGGAGTTACCAGGTTTTATTTCAGTTAAAGTTTGGTGGCATTGAGAGCAGTCCAAGAAAAAGTTGAGGAAGTCATTTATTTTCGAGGATTGATTCTAAAATAACAATAATGGAAGTGATGATTCCTGGCTAGGGGGATTGAAATGTGTGATTATCCTGAGGAAAACACATGGCTAGATTGGAGGTAGGGAGTGACTTTAAGGAAGAGATTAAGAATGAGTGGTGGGTGGTTTTACATCATTATGTTAATAAAGAGGGACTACGGATGAAGTGGATTTGGCTTTAGGATGTTTATAAACATTAGTATGATGGATGACGTTTGTCCTGTCTTAATTATGCCCACAGACTTAAATAGGTCCTAGTGGTCAATTAGTAAATTTCTTTAAAACAAGCTTGTGGAGGTGGAATTAAAATATAAAGTAGAAATATAAATTTGTGGTTTCTGTAGAGTTTCCCTTCCATTCCACTCACCTTACACTGTACCCCCCGTACACAAGAAAGAAAGAAAAGAGAAATGTTAAAAGCTTAGTTGTAAATAGGCTTTATTATAGAAAATAGGGTAGCAAAAGTATTGTAGAATTTTTAATTCCAGCCAGGTGCTGTGGAACACACCTGTAGTCCAAGCTGCTCTGGAGGCTGAGGCAGGAGGATCTCATAAGCCTAGGAGATAGAGGATAGAGTGCTATATGCTTGTGCCTGTGAATATAGCCACTGTACTCTAGCCTGGCAAATAGTAATCACCCTGTCTCTTTAAACAAACAAAAAAAACCAGGTTGTAATTCCAAACAGATTTTTCTTAATAAATATCTATTAGTATTTGGAAAATGGTTTTGAAAAAAATGAATGTATTTAATATTCTTTCTCAATATTAGTTGTCTCAAAAAAAAAATTTCTAACAGATTTTTTACCTTGTCAGTATTCTTTTCATGAGGGTTAGTAACTTAAATTTCTATAGCCAGTCCTCATTTATCCATTTTTGTCTTTTTTTAATTGGGAGGTGAATTCCTACCCTGAATATAAACAATTTTATAGTGACAGCAAAATTGTAAGCATTTTGCCAGAGTATGTATGTTTAATCTCCTTGCCTGAATAAGAACCTTAGGGGAGTCACAGATGTTAGAGATAGAAAAGTCCTATTAGGTTATTTTATTTGTATCTTGCCAGTATAGTTTCCCCAATAGTGTAACCTCAAAAGCTTTTCCCATGTAATTTAAAATGTTTTTCCATGTTTTCAGAAATTTTGAGAATTCCCTAGAAATCTAATGCATACATTTTAGACTTCTTTTAAGCTTATTTTCCCAGTGTTAATCTAAACTTTTTTTATTGCTTCCCAGACAGTCATGTAATTTATATATTTTCAAGGAATTGTCCTGTTTCTCTGTTTTGTAATATTTTATTTTATATATCTTTTGTTAATGTTTACTTAAATCATTTTAATTTCTGTGATTTTCATATTCATGTTTATTATATATATTTTCAAATTTTATAAGTAACATATAGGTACAATCATCTTAGAATTTTTGCTCTGTAATAAGATTTTTTGAAAAGTGGATGACCTTTCTCAAATGCCATAATTTTTGAATATTTGTGGCATCTGTGATTTATACTCATGTATAATCTTATGGTAAATACTGTTAAATTGAAAGCTATATTTTAAAAAATTTGTTTTAGAGATTCAACTAGTATTCCACAACCTTTAAGTAATAAGGGCCGTAATACTATTTATTTTAGAATTGAGGAATTTGTACAGTTTCTCAGAGCTTTATTCAACAGCTCCAAAGCTTTTATTAACTTACAAATATATAAATTTAAACTATAAATGTGCAAACACTCATATATCAAGTAGCACTAGTCACCATTCCTGAAAAGCAAGTCAGTGCTCATGAAGCCTTAATTTATAAGCCAAATCACTGCTGCCACTGCTAGGAAAATAAAATACTCCCAAAGGTTTTTTCTATTCATTAGACAGTCATCTTTTGCTGTTTTAGTTAACATGTCTAGTCATGAATTTACATCCAAGCTTTTTGGGGTTTTTTTTTGTTTTTCTTTTTTTGGAGACAGCGTCTTACCCTGTCACCCTGGCTACAGTGCTATGGTGTCATCATAGCTTACTGCATTATAGCTCAAACTCCTAGGAGGGCTCAGACCATCCTCCTGCCTTAGCCTCCCGAGTAGCTGGGGGACTACAAGCCCACACCACCATGCCCAGCTAATTTTTTCTCTACTTTTTTATAGAGATGGGGTCTTGCTCTTGTTCAGGCTGGTCTTGAAATCCTGACCTCAAGTGATCCTCCCCCCTTGGCCTCCCAGAGTGGTACGATTATAGGCTTGAGCTACCATGCCCAGCCTCCATCATGTGTTTTGTTTCTTTCACTTCAAATTGAAAATAGTTTTTATCGTGTGCCCAGCAAAATGAATAATTAGAAAATAATTTACTAATCCTCCAAGAGAGAAAAATTTTAGCTTTTTCTTTTAAAATTTTTATTTGAATAAACCGAATGAAAGTCTTTACATGCCTATAAAAAGAATGAACTAAAGAAGAGAAGTACAATGATTTAAACTTGTCTAATTCTGAAGTTTTGATAGCCAGACTGGTGTTTACTAGTGTTGTGTAGGAAATTACCCACCCTCATTAAATGGTACCTTCCATGTGCTCTACTTGGGAAAGTCTCCCAGACTCCAGGTAAAAAAAAGACCCAAGATCCTTTGAGCCTAGGAGTTAGAGGCTGCAGTGAGCTATGATCCCACCATCACCTTCCAGCCTGGAAGACACAGAGAAATCCATCTCTTTAAAAAAAAAAAAAAGTTACATACTATATGATTCCAACACAGTTGTGACATATAGTTGACCCTTGAGTAACACAGGTGTGAAATTGTGCAGGTCCACTTATAGAGGGATTTTTTTCAATAAATATAGTCAGCTCTTCTGTCTGTAGGTTCTGCCTCCACAACCAAACATGGATGGAAAATACAGTATTCACAGAATGTGAATCCCGAGTATACAGACGGCCAACTTTTCACATACATGGATTCTGCAGGGCTCACTGCTGGACTTGAGTACATGGGGATCTTGGTATATGCAAGCGTCCTGGAACCAACCCCTCCATAATGACGGATAACTGAATATGATATTCTGGAAATGTCAAAACTATGGAGAAAATAAAAAGATTAATGGATTCCATGAATTAGGAGAGTAGGGATGGGTGGATGAATAGGCAGCACATAAGGAATTTTTAGGGTAGTAAAACTACCCTACACGATACTACAGTGGAATATACATGTCATTGAACATTTGTCCAAACCCAAAGAATGTATGATACAACACCAAGAGTGAACCCTGATACAAACTGTGCACCTGGTGTTATAGCGATGTTTCAGTGTAGGGTCATTGATTATAACAAGTGTATCCCTCTGTTGCAGCATGTTGATGATGGGGAAGGTTGTGCCTGTGTGGAGGCAGGAGGTATATGGGATCTCTGTAGTTTCTGTGAACCTAAAAACTACTCTAAGAGGTAAAGTCTATTATTATAAAAAATAGAGGTAAGTTTCATTAACACACTCAGCATAGGGTACAGCCTTTCCTGCTGATAGTGTGACTATAAGGACCAGAGTTGGATATAGGGGACTCAGGGAAGGGGCCAAGAATCAAGGAATGCTAACTCTGCAGGAGTAAAAAAACATGTCCACAAGTATAACTTACCAAAAACTTGCTGAGCAGCCATGCCTTTCATCTTTGTTTCTTAGACCATAATGGGTATCATCAGTGAGTGGCCATTTTAGGGGTTACATAGCTATCAGTCTGTGTAGGTGACACGGTATGAGCTTTATGAATAGTTACAATTTACTTGATGCTTCCATGTATTCATCTATCCTCTTTTATTCTGTCTGAGTCTAGTGCATAGCAGTTAGCTTGATGTTTGTTCTTACCCTTATGAGTTTCATCCATCCCATTTGTTTTTCTTGTTCTCTAGAGTAAAATCAGGTATTATCTGAAAATAAAACAAATATTAATACATTTATTGCTCTTTATTATATGTCTCCTAGTCAAAAAATTCTTCTTTAAAAGTGATTTTACCCACTGATACCCTCATTGAAACTCTTAATGATTTAAAATTTCAAAACAAATTAAATATCTTTTTGAATCAAAGCTCTGACAGTTTTTAATGTGTTCCCCTTAACCTCTCACACCAGAGTATCTTAGGTAAATAAATACCCTCTGCATGAATGCTTTCCTCCTGAGAAATTGCTACTTTATAAAGTAGCACATCTCACTGGACAGCTAAAATTGTAAAACTTTTCCTAACATTGAGCCAAAATTTGGCTATCCATAACTTGCATATATTGGCTCTAGTTTATTTTTCAGGAACTATTTAAATCTTTTCAGAGAGGATCTCCTTTGAAAATCTGATAGAAGCTATTTACTAACCCTTTTTAGGGGGGAAAATGTCCATATTCATAAATTATTGCAAATAATTACAGGGTGTTAGACTCCTTGAACTTTTTTAAAATGCAAGTTGAGATCCTCTGCTCTAGAATAAGATGTATCAGAATTTTCCAATATATTAAAGTATAATGAAGGTCTTATATTAAACATTCCTAGTTCTTTTAGCCATTCATAATATGATTAGATTAAAGGTAAACCACTATCCAGATCACATGGCTTTATATCATAATGTCTGTGTCTTTCTTAATTGTATTCCTTTAATTTTCATTTGAAGTGATCTCAATATATGTTGGGACTGTTACTTTACGTATTTTGAATGCTCTATAACAGCAGCTTTAACATTCTTATACAGTACAGTGTTGTCTCTTCCCGAGTTTTCTCCTCAGCTTCATCTTTGCATTATCCAAAATCTCTGAGACAATACTTAACACATTTTAGATGTTTTAATGAATATTTGTTGAATGGATAAAACTTCCTAATCCTTTTTACATCAAAAGCTGCCAAGCTGGTTTTACTACATATGCTAATGTGTGCTTGTGGGGGTGGGGTGGGAGTATGTATTGCACCATACTTAAGTAGTAGCTTTTTGGAACCTAACCAAGAGATTTAACATTCTCTCGTTGAATTTCATTGTATGAGAGCAGTTATTTCCTTTGGTATCAAGATAGTTGCCAGGCAAAACAAGGTACTGATAATTTTTACTTTCTGGCATATAATAGCAAGCACAGTGGGTAGCACATCATAAGTGCTTCATGAATGTTTGCTAACTAAATAAATAATTAATGGCTATGAACTTGTTATTACTAAAGTATGTACTTTGAGAGCTTGGTTCACTGCTGCTGAAAGAATTTTATACTTTATATTTTAAAATTGGTAAATTGAATATATTCTTCCAAAAGATGAGCATCTTAAATTATAACTCTTTGTATACTTTCAGATCTCAAAATACAACACCTAACCTTAGTGTAAAAAAAATAATTTAAACCAGGCTCTAGCCTGTAATCCTAGCACTTTGGGGGGCCAGAGTTTGAGACTAGTCTGAGCAGGAGTGAGACCCATCTCTACAAGAAACCAGAAAAATTGCCAGGCATGGTGGCCTATGCCTATAGTCCCAGCTGCTCTGGAGGTTGAGACAAGAGGGTTGCTTGAGCCCAGGAGTTTGATGTTGCAATGAACTATGATGATGCCATTGCACTCTAGCCAGGGAACAGAGCAAGACCCTGTCTCAAAATAATAATAGTATAATAATAATTAAAATGTTGGCTAGGTGCAGTGGCTCATGCCTATAACCTCAGCACTTTGGGAGGCTGAGCGGGAGGATTGCTTGAGGCCAGGAGTTCGAGATTAGCCTGAGTAACATGGTGAGACCCTGTCTCTACTAAAAATTAACTGGGTGCAGTGGTGCATACCTTGTCCTAGTTATGGGAGGCTGAGGTGAGAGGATCATGTGCCCAGGAGTTGGAGGTTACAGTGAGCTGTGATCATGCCACTGCACTCCAGCCTGTGTGACAGAGTGAGACCCTGTCTCTATAAAACAAAATGTTGAAGGCATTATGCTAAGTGAAATAAGTCTGACAAAGACAATATTGCATGCTATTAATATCATTTATATCTGGTGTCTAAAAACATCAAACTCATTGTAGAAAAGGAGTATAATGGTCATTGCTGGGGGTCAGGGAAATGGGGAGATGTTGGTCAAAGGATACAAACTTTCAGTTAAGATGAATACTTGGGATTTAATGTACAGCATGGTAACTATAGTTAACAATACTATATTTTATACTTGTATTCTTATTACCAAATGAAAGGTGACAGACATGTTAACTAACTTGATTGATCATTTTATAATGTATAGGTATACCAAATCATCATGTTGTACATCTTAAATTTAGGCGGTTTTTGTCAATCATACCTCAAGCTGGAAAAAGAAAGTAAAAAAAATTAAAATATTTGCTTCACTTGATAATGTGTGATAGAAAAACCTGTAGTATAATTTTAGGGCTTTACTTCCTTGGGCCACAGTCTTGAACCAACTCATTCTGGTTTCATAGTTCCTGTGACCTTGGAAATTTATTTTGCTGCTTCACAGGTAATTTAAATCTGCTTAGAAATCTTTTGTTGAATGATTAACTACACTTCTGTTTCATCATGTCTTCTCTTGAGGAACTTTGTCTTTGATCCTCTTAGTACGCATAGAAAGTAGGGATCAGCAGTGATGGAATCTTCATCTTTTTTAAGGGTCAAGAAGAAACTACCTTTGAAGTTACAGTGCTTACTATTTGGACTTGTATTCTTTTTCCTTGTAATCTGGGGAAGGAGCATTGCCACTTTCCCAGTCTACTACTTTAGATGCTTGATATTTTTCGGACACCAGGAGATTTTTAAATAGTTATCTCTCTGCATAATACCAAAGAATTTATTCTCTACTGGCTGTGTTTGTCTGCATTTAAAAACCTGCTGTGTGAAACCGGATAGTTTGAAGGGCCTCAAATCCTATACACTGAGAATGGGCAACTTTCCAATGTAAGCTATTAGTGAATTATTTAAAGATCTGGTAGATGTTGAGTGACCAAAGTGAAAAGGAGACTGATCTGTCAAGAGAATTTCTAAGTTCTGGACTTGGGGCTCTCTGCCCTGACATATATTTACTCTAGGCCAGGTATGTTTTGCTTTGTTTTTTGGTTATTATTTTTTGTTTTCAGAGACAGGTTCTCACTCTGTCGCCAAGGCTGCAGTACAGTAGTGCCGTCATAGGTCACTGTAGCCTTGAACTCCTGGTCACAAGCAGGCTTCCTGCCTCATCCTCCTGCCTCAGCTTCCTGGGTAGCTGGGATTACAGGCTCAAGCCAGATGTTGAAAACTGGGATTCATGTTTCCGTGAAGCAATAGTTCCCAAAGCTGACTGAACCCAGAATTAGCCCAGAGAGCTTTTATTTATCTATCTATCTATCTATCTATCTATCTATTTATTTATTTATTAGGCAAGCATGAAAATGAGGTTTATTGAGGAGAGAAAGATAGGATTATAGGTTAAGAGCAAGATATAGGTTTATAGAGCTTAGTACATATGCCACAGATGACAACCGGACCCATTGTCACAGCAAAGTTGAGCTTTTAAAACTAAGGATTCCTAGATCTCATCCTCAGTGTAAGGAGTAAGTCTTAGAAATGTATGTTTTTAAGAAAGTTCTCTATATATTCTTGAAACCCCGGGAAATCGTGGTGGACAATATTATGTGTCTCATGTTTCTTTTTGAGCTTTCATCAGGCTCTTATAGGGGTCCTTGACTCTAAAATGTTTAACAATACTTAATGTAAGCCACTGATTCTCAAACTTGATAGTATACCAGAATTACCCAAGAACTTGTTAAAACACAGATTGCTGGACCCCCACCCCAGAATTTCTGATTCAGTAAGTCTTGCGGGGAGCCCAGGACCCTTATTTAGGATCCTACTACAGCAAGTCCTAAAATAATGTTGTTTTATATAACGTTGATGAGAAAAAAAAAATGATTCCTGGTCAGGGCCATTGTCTATGAGGAGTTCGCAGGTTTTCCCATGTCTGAATGGGTTTTCTTCAGGTGGTCTAGTTTCCACCTAGATCCCAAAGATGGGCAAGTTAGGTTAGTTGGCTTATCTAAATTGTCTCAGTATGAGACAGAGAGAGAGAGTGTGTGTGTATGTGAGAGAGAGAGAGAGAGAGAAAACGTACCCTGCAGTGAAATGGTGTCCTGTCCAGGGTTGGTTCCCTGCATTGCACCCTGAGTTGCTGGGATAGGCTTTGGTCACCCACAACTCTGAACTGGAAAAATTGGGTAAATAATTATCTTATTTGTTTTTATTAATTTTCTTAAATGTATGTATAGAAGTGTTTTGAGTCTTTAGAAGTTAGAGTGATATTTTTGTGACCATACATATGCCATAGGAATTTAACTCTTATTTATATCAATCAACCTATGCTAAAATTGGTTTGTTGTAAGTTTTGCTTACAGCCAGTTTCCAAGAACTTACCAGTGAAGTGGGGAGTTACCATAGTTCCTTGGTGTTGCCTATGCTGCTAGACAGGGGACTACTTGTTAAGAACTGCTGTTCTAGGCTTTGGCTAACACTACTATGTAGTTTCAGCATCAAGTTCTGGAAGCAAAGTATACCTTTCAGGATTCTTCACCAATTAATGACAACGATAAACATAATGAAGCATAGCAAAACTAAATCTAGTTCAACACTGTTAAGAGAGGGATAAAGAAAATTCCCTCCTTCCTGGCAAAGGAAAGTACACAGGCATTTTACATTGTTCCTGTTGACGAACCTAGTTCATGAACAATTGCTTCTCTATGTAGCATTCTGCTTTTGCTTTTCTTCTGTTAGAGTAGAAAAATTCATTTTTCCATGACTACTTTAAATGGTTTCATTTTGGTTTTTTATACTAAATTTTGTAACTTTTTAAGTATGCCCCTGCTCTCCAAGCTAAGTAGAATACAGTGAAAAAGTAAAACAAAATGTAGTTTGACCTAAATGTGAGAGGAAGCAGGAAAAATGACTCTGAAAATTCCTGAAATGAATAAAAGCGGTTATATTAAAAAGCTCAGGGCCGGCACGGTGGCTCACGCCTGTAATCCTAGCACTCTGGGAGGCCGAGGCGGGCGGATTGTTTGAACTCAGGAGTTCGAAACCAGCCTGAGCAAGAGCGAGACCCCATCTCTACTAAAAATAGAAAGAAATTAATCGGACAACTAAAAATAGATAGAAAAAATTAGCCAGGCATGGTGGCACATGCCTGTAGTCCCAGCTACTCGGGAGGCTGAGGCAGAAGGATTGCTTGAACCCAGGAGTGTGAGGTTGCTGTGAGCTAGGCTGACGCCATGGCACTCACTCTAGCCCGGGCAAAAACGTGAGACTCTGTCTCAAATAAAAAAAAAGGTCAGAAAACCAGTGGTCAAGTGGCCAATGGAGGGAAGCTTTCAGATCCCCAGGGAAAAAATAACTGTTACCAAAGCTATAAAACGCTACTAAATTCACAGGAGTCCTAAAAAGAAGTTCATTTCCCCAGACTAGTTACAGGCTGTCTGACACTTTGAAGGAAACAACCCTGGAAGAAATCTTTATTATCCATGAAGAGTTTGAAGAGTCTAATCATGAAATTTTCCTCTCTCTGCAGAGATGAACTTTTAAGGCTTCTTCTGGACATCATTAATGGGACTCAACGTTTTTCTTTCCCAGTTAGACGTGGTGGGACTCTGGATGTTTCATGCCTTCAGAGGGAGATGTCTTCAGTGAAACTGATCTGATTTCAGAAAACCTGGGCTGTGTGGTGGCTCACACCTCGAATCCCGGCACTCTGGGAAGCTAAGGCAGGAGGAGCACTTGAAGCTAGTAGTTCAAGACTACCCTAGGCAATATAGCGAGACCCTGTGTCTACAAAAAATAAAATAAAACCTAGAGCTTTAGCGGGGAGGGTCTCCGTTTAAAGGAAATGTATTTCAAAGTATTATTAGTGATTATTGACCTGAGATTAGGTTAGTGTGTTTGTTTTCTCTGTATTTTTTTTATTTTTTGAGACAGAGTCTCACTCTGTCACCTGGGCCAGAGTACTGTGGCATCAGCCTAGCTCACAGCAACCTCAAACTCCTGGGCTTAAGCGATCCTCCTGCCTCAGCCTGCAAGTAGCTAGCACTACAAATGCCCATCACCACACCTGGCTAATTTTTTTTCTATTTTTAGGTGGGATGGGGTCTCACTCTTGCTTAGGCTGGTTTCAAACTCCTGAGCTCAAGTGATGCTCCTGCCTCCCAGAGTGCTAGGATTACAGGCATGAGCCACCTTGCCTGGCCATCTCTGTATTTTTTTTTTAGAGTATAGCTTTTAATTGTCCCACAACATGTTAGAAGGGAAAAAAAATCAATTTTAAGTGAATTATAATTTTTTTGTAATTGAAAGAAAACACTTCAGTGCCACGGTCTTCAGTTATTTGAAGAAATTCTCTCTTCCATTTATAATCTTTTTACTTTGTAAATCACTATTTTGATATTTCATGGCTGTCAAAATATTGGCATAAATTATCAGTACTTACAGAAATATGGCTGAAACTTTGATATCTTTGGTATTACCTTACTATATGTATTTTAATTTTTTAATTTATTTTAAATTAATTTTTTTCTTTCTTTTTTTTTCCCCCGAGACAGAGTCTTGCTCTGTTGCCTGAGCTGGAATATAGTGGCATCATCGTAGCTCACTGCAGCCTCAAATTCCTGAACTCAAGTGATCTTCCCACCTTAGCCTCCTAAAGTAGTGGCACTATAGGAACATGCCACCACACCTGGCTAATTTTTAAATTTTTTATAGAGAAGGGGTCTCGCTATTTTACTCAGGCTGGTTCAAACTCCTGACCTTGAGTGATCCTCCCACCATGGCCTCCCAAAGTCCTAGGATTAAAGGTGTGAGCTACTGTGCCCAGCCTATTTATTTTTGAAATGGGGTCTTGCCATGTTGCCCAGGCTTGGCTCAAGCAGTCCTCCCACCTCTGCCTCCTAAGTGGCTAGGATTACAGCACCACCACACCTGGGCCTTACTGTGTTTTAAATCTAAGTGTAGATGATCATTGTCACCTAAATGCATTAATTTTTAAATACCTAAAAATAGCGACTGTATATCATATACTTAATGGAAATTGTGAATCCTATTTGTTCATTGAAAAATTCAGCTTCCAGATTGTTGTCTACATCATCAAGAGTTTTTTTTGAATGAGGAGGTAATGGGGAAATAATTGTAGAGCCTTCTTGATTTGTACTGTACAAGAAACAGATGTTTGCCAGATGGAAATGAACAAAACCAGTAAAGAAATCGATGTCTTACTCAGGTTTCCAAGAGTGTAAACAATGAAATGATTAGGAAAAATTGGAAAATATATTTTAATACTTGTTTAGACGGAAAAAGGCCAGGAAATCAGTTATATGCACACATAATGTCATGTGTCTTACTCTCTGAGGATGGTATGCTTGACAGGACTCCAGACTGAAGGCAGTTTATTTTAGCTTAACTTCAGTTTTTTCTGTGATTTTATGACTATTACCATTATAACACATGCTTTGCATTTATTGCTGCCTTGATTTAATTGTGTACTATTTCTTATTCTCACAAAATTACACTTGCTTTTTTATTACTAAGAAATAAAGATCTATAGATCACAGAGATCCCATGCCACACAAGCCTTCTGTGTAGTTTTATTTCTATCAAGTGAAATAGACAACCTAGTTAACTTTATTTTGAAATGGGAGATGTTACTTTTTACTTTTAATTTTGCCACCTTATGTGAATAATATATGAACATTCAGCAGTTCTTCTCTTATACTCTCCTTCCTGGCAAAGGAATTGGGAAAGGAAAGTACACTGGTATTTTACATTGACTCTATTGACAAACCTTTTATATATGGTATATAAAAGAGAGTAGTAATATTGTTTTTATGTATGCATGGGTAGTAATGGTGTTTATGGGAAGTTTGGTTTAATCTTGTTTATCTAGACTTTGCTTTTCAACATTAAGTAGCTTGAACAAGACAATGTTAGAATCTTAGAATCGGAAAGAATCTTTAATATTTTACAAACCACCCCCTGCCAAAGCAAGAAATGAGATTCGTTAGTGACAGACTTGTCAAGTTTTATTCATATTCTTCTTAATTGCTTCTAGAGATAGGAAGCTCACTAGTTCCTGTGTAAGTTTACTTTGGTTTGGTAGGGTTTAATTATTAGAATTTGGTTCATTCTTTGTGGTGATAAAATTGGCCTTCCTGGATATTTTACTTATTAATCTTCTTCCTTTCCATAGTTACCCTAACCTTCTAAAATAATTGTACACAATTACTGTTTTTCCCTCTCTTCCTCTTGCAAAACATCTCCATTCTTTCAAATCATCCTAATAGTCCATGATTTTTAAATGCCTTGACACATCTCAGTTTGTAATTATTCCTTTAATATTATCATGCCCAAAATTAAACAAGATATTCAGAGATTTTATGACCAATGTGAAATGTAAAGGGACTGTCACCTCCCTTCTTTTGGGTACTTTGTGTGTTTATTAGTAAATTCAAATTTTAATTTGTTTGCCCCTCAATCCCCCACCCTGACTTTTTAAGCTTTTTAAGTACATAACCTGTGTTGACTTAGTGTCTTCAAACCCTCCAAGATTCTTTCACATGAATTTCTAGGAAACTAGCACTCTCTTACATTCTACTTATGTAGTTGGAGTTTTTAAGCCGAAATGTAAGTCATATCTTTTCATTATTAAGTTTTGGGGTTAATCCTTATTCTAGCCTTTTTTTGGTTTTTATTTGTATTTCAACGGATACAAATCCAGCTTTTCTTGATCATTCTAAGATCTAGGTCTTGGCCGGGTGTGGTGGCTCACGCCTGTAATCCTAGCACTCTGGGAGGCCGAGGCAGGAGAATAGCTTGAGCTCAGGAGTTTGAGACCAGCCTGAGCAAGAGGGAGACCCCATCTCTACTAAAAATAGAAAAAGTTAGCTGGGCGCGGTGGCTCACGCCTGTAATCCTAGCACTCTGGGAGGCCGAGGTGGGTGGATCGCTCAAGGTCAAGAGTTCGAGACCAGCCTGAGCAAGAGTGAGACCCCGTCTCTACTAAAAAATAGAAAGAAATGATCTGGACAACTAAAAAAATACATATAGAGAAAAAATTAGCCGGGCATGGTGGCTCATGCCTGTAGTCCCAGCTGCTTGGGAGTCTGAGGCAGAAGGATCGCTTGAGCCCAGGAGTTTGAGGTTGCTGTGAGCTAGGCTGACGCCACGGCACTCACTCTAGCCCGGGCAACAAAGCGAGACTCT
>RJWJ010035631.1:0-16549 GCA_004363605.1 Indri indri
TTTTTCTTTTTTGAGACAGAGTCTCACTCTTTTGCCCGGGCTAGAGTGAGTGCCGTGGCGTCAGCCTAGCTCACAGCAACCTCAAACTCCTGGGCTCAAGCAATCCTTCTGCCTCAGCCTCCCGAGTAGCTGGGACTACAGGCATGCGCCACCATGCCCGGCTAATTTGTTCTATATATTTTTAGTTGTCCGATTAATTTATTTTTATTTTTAGTAGAGATGGGGTCTCGCTCTTGCTCAGGCTGGTTTCGAACTCCTGAGCTCAAACAATCCACTGGCGTTGGCCTCCCAGAGTGCTAGGATTACAGGCGTGAGCCACTGCGCCTGGCCTACGGTCATTTTTTTTTTTTTCTGAGACAGAGTGTCACTCTCTTGCCTGGGGCGAGTGCCATGGCATCAGCCTAGCTCACAGCAACCTCAAACTCCTGGGCTCCAGCAATTCTACTGTCTCAGCCTCCCGAGTAGCTGGGACTACAGGTGCACACCACCACACCCAGCTAATTTTTCTATTTTTTGTACAGACAGGGTCTCGCTCAGGCTGAGAAATGATAGTTTTATCAGCTCCCTGATTTCTTCCTACCTCAGCCTTTGCTGGTTCCTGCTGTTGTTCTCCAACTCTGAGTGTAGACCTAAGTGTAGACGTGCCCTCTCAGCCGTCTTCCCTGTCTACATTCACTCCCTTGGTGCTCTGATCCACTTTCAGGACTTGAAACACTGTCTTCAACACTAGTGATTCCAAACTTTCTATCTTCAGTCCTGAACTCTACTCTCTTATACTCAACTGGCTCCTCGACACCTCCACCTGAATGGAGGCATCTCAAACATAACAAGACCAAACGAAAATTCCAGAATTTCCTCTAAAACCTGCTCCTACTGCTGTCAACCCATCTCAATGGCAGCTCCATCCTTCCACTTGCTCAGGCCCAGACTCCTGGGGTCCTCTCTGACTCTCCTCTTTCACTTACATCCCATATCCAACCCAGCAGCAAATCCTGTTGGTCCTGCCCTCAGAATACAGTGGATCCAGCCACGTCTCCCCTCCTCCACTGCGGCTGCCCCACCTGAGCCACCAGCTTCTCTCACCTGGATTATCTCCAGGGCACCCAGCCTGGTGTCCCTGTTCCAGCCCTTGACCTCCTGCAGTCTGTTCCCACAGTAACCACAGGGATTCTCCCCAGAATCCCTCTGTTCTGCTCAGTTCCTCCGTGGTTTCCATTCCACTTAGATGAAAGCTAAAGCCCTTACAATGTCCTTCAAGGCCAGGGTGGTGTCCGATGGCATTCTCCCCCTTTATCCTCAGACTTCATCTACTGCTCTCTTTCTTCCTTGCTCTGAACCTGCCCTACTGTTCCCTTTGCTTGCTTTCTACCTAGTCTTTATTTTACCTTTTTTTCTTTCTTTCTTTCTTTTTTTTTTTTTTAGAGACAGAGTCCTGCTCTGTGGACCAGGCTAGAGTGCACTGGCACAATCATAACTCACTGTAAGCTTGAATTCCTGGGCTCAAGCGACCCTCTGGCTGATTTTTGAACTTTTTTGTAGAGATGGCATCTCCATATATTGCCCAGGCTGGTGTCAAACTCCTGGCCTCCAGTGATCACCTCACCTTGGCCTCCCAAAGTGCTAGGATTACAGGTGTGAGCCACTGTGTCCGGCCTACTCAACCTTCTTTAGACTTTTTTTTTTATCAAAAACCTTTCTCAGTGGGACCTTTCCTAACTGACCTGACATCCAGTTTAAAAGTGGAATTGATCCCTGTCCTGTTCTCCCTTCCCCCTTCCTCGCCCAGTTTTGCTCCATGACACTGAGCTATTAGACATTGTACTTGCTTATTTATTGCGTGTCTCCTCCAACAGACACCCTCACCAGGAGCAGGGATTGAGGTATGTTTTGCTCACAGCTGTATCCCCTATGCCTAGCACATAATAGCTGCTTAATTAATATTCGAAGGATGAATTCAGATGCTGGGACTCCAGGTTCCAATGAATTGGAACCTGTTATGCAGGTGAAGCCAAGGAATCTGTGTTTGAGAGTGGGGTTCCAAGCAGTGAGGGTGAGAAGCTCTGTTCCAGAATGTCAGCAGTAAAGAAGCCTGTGAATATCGTGCTCATTTCACTGATGACATCACCTAGGGCAGAGGGGGAGGAGTTGCCCAAGGTCGCAGGTGGTTGGGGGCAGAGGAAGAACTAGAATGGAGGTGTTGGATAGGCAGCACCAGCCTCAGGGGAGCTCCAGCCTGCCTGGGCCTGCTCAGCCTGGTTTCAGGGCAGACCGAGGGGAACTGCTGAGTCATTGGAACCCAGGCCCAAGGCAGGGTGTGGCCCCCAGCACCTGGGTGGGAGTGGGGTGGTGTGGAGCTGCCCTCACCTCCTCCAGGTGATTTTTTTTTTTTTTCGAGGCAGAGTCTCACTCTGTTGCCCGGGCTAGAGTGCCGCGTCGTCAGCCTTGCTCACAGCAACCTCAAACTCCTGGGCTCAAGCAATCGTCTGCCTCAGCCTCCCGAGTAGCTGGGACTACAGGCATGCGCCACCATGCCTGGCTAATTTTATATATATATATATATATATATATATAGTTTTAATTGTCCAGCTAATTTCTTTCTATTTTTTTAGTAGAGCCGGGGTCTCGCTTTTGCTCAGGCTGGTCCTCCAGGTGATTGAGGCTGAAGCTGGAGGAAGGAAAGGCCTGGCCTTCCCCACGCCGGGGGAGCCCTGCCCTCTAGCAGCCCTGCCTTTGACCAAACTAACCCGGTGGTGAAGTTAAGCCAACGCTTAACTTCAAGTGTTGATTACAGCCTTTGAAATGACTAATCCATTAAAAACAATTGTACGATTGCCAGCAACAAATGAAATTGAGCTTAAATATAATTCAGTTTTGAGTAAATATTCTTCAAGTCATGTTCTCGATATGCAAGAGCTGGCAGGCATCATTTGGCAGGGCCTCCAGGATGACGGAGCAGGTGGTTTCAAAACCGAATGCTTGTCCCTGGGCCTAGGAGTTGCCAAACCTGTATCACCTGGGGCACTGGGGAAGCACAGATTCTCATCACTGCCCTGGAGATGTAGGATCAGTGTGTCTCAGGGGAACTGGGGCCTAGAAATCTGGATTTTTAAACTTTGTAACACTGAGAAACATTGCGCTGGCCCTTTGGAGTAATAAATCTTCTTAGGAGGGTATGAGGCCTTGCTGTCAGGACCTAACTCACCCCTAATCTGTTTAAAATTTGCAAGACCCAAATTCCAATGCATTGAAGAGAATATGTGTATGTCTATAAATCCCAGTAGGTTATGTGCTTGACAAATGCACTTTGGGTCAGTTCATAGTCTATTGCTTCAACAAACGTCTTGGGCACCCTTATGACTCAGCAGTTATTGCAAGGTGGCCTGCCCTACCTGGATTGCTCTAATGTACAGAAGTCGCTGGGAAATGGCCTCGGGATGGCAGAGCTGGGTGAACTTCACTGGATTTTCTGGGAAGACCAGCTTGATGGGTTCCATGGAGTGGTGAATTCGGGATTTGGACCCAGGTCCTCCTGACTCCCACAGTCCAGCTGCACAAGCTCTCCCGTTTACACACGGGGTGCTGGCCATCACGCAAATGCCCGAGAACGCTGCTTACATGCAGAAGTGAGAAACTCCGGGCCTCCTGCAGACAAACCACCACTTCCTGCTTTCCCTCTCCAACCCACCCACCCCCTCACCCTGCCACTGCTCTAAAGAACAGCTCTAATCTAGTAGCTTGAGACCAAAATCCTTCAATAGTTCCCCATTGCTGTCCCAACGGGCTGATGCACCCTGATTTGACATTCAGGGCTGCTATAACCTAGAAATAACTCCTTCCCTGAGGAGGACAGAATAGTGGCCCTCAAAGATGTCCAGATTCTAATTCCTGGAACCTGTGAGTGTGTTATATGACAAACGTGAATTTGCAGATGTATTAAGGATTTTGAGACGGGGCTGGGTGCAGTGGTGGCTCACACCCGTAATCCCAGCACTTTGGGAGGCTGAAGTGGGAGGATTGCTTAAGGCTAGGAGTTTGAGACCAGCCTGGCCAACATAGGGAGACCCTGTCTCTACAAAAAAAATTTAAAAATTAGCCATGCGTGGTGGTGCATGCCTATAGTTCCAGCTACTCAGGAGGTTGAGTCAGAAGGATCTCTTGAGCCCAAGAGTTTGAGGTTGCAGTGAGCTATGATTATGACACTGCACTTTAGCCTGGGTGACAGAGCAAGACTGTGATTCAAAAAAAAAAAAAAAAGACAAAATGAGGAGAAAAATGCCAGAGTATCTGGGTGGGCCCAATCTAATGACATGAGTCCTTAAAAGCAGAGAACCTAGGCCAGCATGATGGTTCATGCCTGTAATTCTAGCACTCTGGGAGGCCGAGGTGGGAGGTATTGCTTGAGCTCAGGAGTTCGAGACCAGCCTGAGCAAGATCGAGACCACATCTACACTAAAAATAGAAAAAATTAGCTGGGCATGGTGGTGCATGCCTGTACTGCAGTCCCTACTTGGGAAGTTGAGGCAGGAGGATCACTTGAGCCCAGGAGTTTGAGGTTGCTGTGAGCGAGGCTGATGCCACGGCACTGTAGCCCAGGCTACGGAGTTGAGACTCTGTCAAAAATAAATAAATAAATAAAAGCAGAGAACCTTTCCTGGCTCTGGTCAGAGATCACGGTGGAGAAGGATCAGGGAGATGGGATGTTGCTGGCTTTGAAGATGGAAGAAGGGGCCACGAGCCAAGGAATGCAGGAAGCCTCTGGAACCCGGAAGAGGCAAGGAAATGGATTCTCCCTAGAGCCTCCAGAAAGACACAGCCTTGCAGACATCTTCATTTTAGCCCAGTGAGACCCACACCGGACTTCTATAGAACTATAACAAATTTATATTGTTTTAAGACACTGCAGGTGTGGTAATTTGTTATAATAGCAAAAGGAAATGAATACATTCCCCATTGAAGCTTCCTTCAACCAATCTGTAATCTGTCTCTCACTATTCTTACCCCACACACTGTGGGATCTCTCTGCTGAGCTGCCTCCGGCCACCTGCTCTCAGCAGTCATCCTTCCCCTGCCCATCCTCTCTGCTCCCCACTACACTGGGAGCTTCTTGGAGGCAGTGCCTGTGACTTAGTTTCTTCCGGCCCCCATGGTCAGGAGTGGTCCGCCAGGGTTTGCACAAAGGACCTGCAGCATCCTTCTGTAAGGTCCTCCGGTTAGTACCCACTAGCTGCGTCAGGACCAGTCACCATGGGAGAACAGGAGGCAGCTCCATATCATATGAATTATTGGGGAAAGAGTCCCAAGATCCAGAGTAAAGTGAAAGAAGCAGGAGGTTGAAGAATAAGTAGAATATGTTGCCATTTGTGTGAAAAAATATTTGTATAATTTTTAAAAGAATTGACTGTCTTTGGAAAGATATGAAAAACAGGTACGAGGGCCAGGCGCAGTGGCTCACACCTGTAATCCTAGCACTCTGGGAGGCCGAAGCGGGAGGTTTGCTTGAGCTCAGGAGTTCGAGATCAGACTGAGCAAGAGCGAGACCCTGTCTCTACTAAAAATAGAAAGAAATTAGCCAAAACAACTAAAAATAGAAAAAAAAGTAGCTGGGCATGGTGGCATGTGCCTGTAGTCCCAGCTACCTGGGAGGCCGAGGCAGGAGGATTGCTTGAGCTCAGGAATTTGAAAGCAGCCTGAGCAAGAGCGAGACCCCGTCTCTACTAAAAATAGAAAAGTTAGCCGGGCGTGGTGGTGTGCACCTGTAGTGCCAACTACCCGGGAGGCTGAGGCAGGAGGATGGCTTGAGCGCAGGATTGAGGTTGCTGTGAGCTACGATGATGCCACTGCACTCTACCCCGGCTGACAAAGTGAAACTATGTGAAAGGAAAGGAAAGGAAAGGAAAGGAAAGGAAAGGAAAGGAAAGGAAAGGAAAGGAAAGGAAAGGAAAGGAAAGGAAAAAGGAAAGGAAAAAGGAAAGGAAAAAGGAAAGGAAAAAGGAAAGGAAAGGAAAGGGAAAGGGAAAGGAAAGGAAAGGAAAGGAAAGGAAAGGAAAGGAAAGGAAAGGAAAGGAAAGGAAAGAGGTATGGGTATATAACCCCTTTGGAACCTTCTGAATTCTGTACCATATACACACATTACCTGCTCTCTCACACACACACACACAAATTTAAAAATGCTGATTCTTGGGCTGTGTCGCCAGAACAGGATCCAGGAAGCCAAGGGTAGGGTGCAGGAAGCTGTGACTAATGCACTGTGTGCTGGCTCATTCCAAGCCAGGAACTGAATTGTCAGGAAGAGGAAAGAGCCAAGATGCAAAGGATATTTGGAAGCATAAACTCAAAATGCACCTAACCAGAAAAATAAGTAGAAAGCTCAAGGGATTGTGAAGCCAGGTTTGGGAACCCACTGAGTTAGTCTGACTTCTGAGTTTTTTTGGATGAGGAAAGGGGAGAGTGACTTGCTCAAAGCCATGAAGCCAGTCAGAGGCACAGGCCAGTGCCCCAGAGATGACATCGACTCAGCCCAGCCCACCCTTGTGCACAGACATCTGCCTTAGAAGGTCCCACTGATCCAGAGGGCAGGACAGGAAAATAGAGAAGAAAACACCATCTTTAATCAACCCACCTGCGCAGAAACCAGGGAGCGCTCCCCGCCTTGCAAGGTCCTAGTGAAAAGAGAACCTGGTCCCCTTGCAAAAACCATCTTATAAAAACAAAAGGCTTCAAAGCACCAGTGGCTACACCCGTTGAGTAGAAAGGGGTCTGGGGGTGAGAAAAGTGAGGGCTGGAGACAGGAGCTGGCCCTGGGGCAGAGTAGCAGCCCATCCTGAAGGGAATTGCCCCCCTCTCAGCTGTGCCCACCAGCTGCCTGGGCTGCCCACCAGTTGCCTGTGCTCACCAGCGGCCTGGGCTGCCCACCAGCTGCCTGGGACCTTGGGGCCAGACGAACTCCTGGGGCTGGCTGCTTGGCATAGGCCTGAAGATGGGATGGTGGGGTGGGGTTGCCAGCCTAGCTCAGGACACTCTGGCCTTGGAGGGTAGGGAATGCTAGATCAGAGGGTGGAGCAGAGTGGTCACCAAGGACAGGCTCAGGTGTGCAACCCACTTGCACCATCTGGGCTTCCCTCCAGTTTCCCCTGCCTGCCAACCTCCTTCCTGCCCCAGGGCTGCTGCTGTTTCACAAACTGGGATGCTGAGGCCTGATCCTCTCGCTGTGTACTCACTGGCTTGAGCACAGGATGCAGACACCTCAGAGGTGTCCGTGGAGGGAGGGGGGAGAAGAACTCTCACCTCTACTTGCCCCCAAGGAAGGGTGAGGGTGCTGGCTCTCCTGACGTCCCCCCCAATTACACACACCCTCATCTGCCCCTTCAGAATTCCTCCTGGACTTGTTAGAGGGTACTTCTGGATGGGGGTGGCCATAAATGCTGGTGATCTGTAAACCCTGGTGTTCAGGCAGCGCTGACCAGCCCTCTTCCCCTCTGGAACCACAGGCCTTCCAAGTGGTGAGGTGGATGGAGCCATCAGGGGCTGGTGGAATTGCCGAGGAGGGTGATCACGGGTATAGCAGACCCAGCCTCAGGGACGTGGAAGGGGTGGGGGGACTGAGTTGTGGCCCCACTTTACTGGGGAAGAGCTTGAAAGGTTTGCCGAGGGTGAACAGAGGCTGAGCGTAGGAAGTCTTCCCTGTTGGTGAGGCTACATTCAGGGCTCTGGGCTCTGTCCATCCGGTTCCCGACAAGAGAACCAACGGGTATATTGCTTTAAGAGAGGCGTTGGCAAGTGGTGGCAGTGGTGTGTGAGTGTGGTGGGGACCATATGGGTTCCAGGGTGTCCAAGCTGGAAGGGGGCTTGGAAGTGGAACTCAGAGACCAGACACTGGGTTTTGGAGTCTGAAATTACAGAAAGTACGCTGTGTTCAAGGCCTACAGAAAGCCTAGCTGGGTGGCCTCAAGCAAATCACTTCACCTCTCTGGGCCTCAGTTTCCATATCTGCAAAATGGGAATTATAATCCCAGTCTTGCCCAAGGAATTGAGTCAAACCAGAAGGCTAGAAGAGTCCACCTGCTAAAGGATTATTTTAATTTGATGTAGGGAAACTGAGGCCCAAAGAGGAAAAGGCTTTGCTGGACGTCACTCAGTCAGTGATGGCGCTGCGATGAGAACCCAGGACTCCTGCTCCTAGTTCACAGTGGCTGTCCCCAGGGCTGGTGAGTGAGTGCGGTGAGATGCGCGGAGTCTGCTGTCCTGCTGTTTCTCTCTGAACAGGGGGCGGGATGCTGGGCGAAAGGTGAAAGGGAGAGGCTGGAGAAGGGAGGAAGGCCTTGGCGCACGCCGAGGCTGTGATAAAAAAAAATACAAACCCGCCATCCCCTCCCCCGTCCCGCCCCGCCCCTGCAGTCCGGACGCGAAGGGCTAAGTCCAAGTCCACTTCTAGGCTGTAGACCCAGGGGGCCGGCACAAGCTGCAGCGGGTCCGCGGGCCGCCAGGGGGCGCCGTCCGCCAAGGCCGGAGCTTGCGGGCGCCGCGGGCAGTCCGGGGGTGCCCAGGGCGCGGCGCCGGGCAGCGGCTACCCTGACCTGCGGGGAACAGAGGCGGGTCAGGAGGGTGGACCCCGGAAGCAGGGGGCGCAGACCTCGGCTGCCCCTCCACCCCTGCTTCCCCCAGCACTAATGCCCGTCCCGCCTGCCCCGCCGCTCGGCGCCGCGACCCACGTGTACAGAGGCTGCAGTTGCAAATGCGACGTCTTCTGGGGCGCCTGGTATCCGTAAGAGTCGAAGCCGCCGATGAAGTCAACTGCGGAAGGGGAGGTGGCGCATGATTAGGAACACGCCGGCGGGGGCGAGTCATGCGAGGCTGGGTCCTGAAAGGGAAGAACCGGAGGGCAGGGCCCCGTCCCCGGGAAGCAGAGCCAGAGACACCCGGCGAGGGTCCGACCCCCTACGCGCCTTAGGGGCGGGCTCTGCGGCAGGACCCTGGGGGATGGGCCTCCGAGGGCAGGGAGCGCAGGAGCCGGGCCAGCAGGGGCTGAAGTCCCCGGTATTTGAGACTTGGGCCTGGGAGGCAGGGCGGCCCTACAAGAGAGAAGTCTCTTGGGGGCGGGGCTCCAGCAAGTGAGAGGACCTCCGACGGGGGTGGGGCGAGATAGGGAAAAAGCGCCGGGGCCTTGGCCAGGGCACCTGACATCTGGGCCTCATTCCAGACTGGGCTGGCTCTGCAGACCCCCAGCGACCCCAGCCGCCTCATCTTCCTCTCGAAAGGGGCCCCTTGGCCGACCTAGGTTCCCTCCCGCCAAGGCCCAGTGCGGGCCTCTGTCCAGGGTGCTGAACACGAGGGGCGGTGCGGGGCCAGGCTCCCCATTTCCCCAGGGGTGCCTCACTCACAGCTGTCCTCCTCCTCCAGGAACACTTTGCTCACGTAGCAGGCGAACACGAAGCCGAACAGCTGGGGGAGGGGGCGACACATCAGGGAGGGAAGGAGGAGAGGGAGGCTTTTCCTGGACCCCCTGCTTGGCCCTGCCCACCCTGACTGGGGAGGGAGGGGGCATGCCAGGATGAAGGCAAACCCGCAATAACTTCAAGTTAAATGACTGCACCCTAAAGCAAACATACCTGGTCGATTCTTCTGGGAGTCTAACTTCAGATAGGTAATTATTTTACCTCTTTGAGCCTCAGTTTTCCCAGTTGGACCTGGGCAACAGCTTAACGGCTTGTTAAAAGGAACAAGGACTACGTGACCCTGAGGACAGGGCTGGCCCTCCTGGAAATGGCAACTACCACTACCTTGGAGCCACTTATTGTCACAACCCTTATTCACCCCTTTTTGTGAATAAAGAAACAAGCTTGGAGAGGGCAAGTGACTCGTTCAAGGTCATGCAGCAGGTGTGCCGGGTATTTAAACCCAGGATGACTCGTGGTTTGGTGCCTCATCCTATTCCTTAAACCTGCTCGCTCCCTGCAAGGGGACGGGGGTGGGGTGGGGGGGAGGGAGGCGGTACAAGGCATGGAAACGGATCCAGGCAGAAGCACGTGCAGGCTGGAAGTCCTAGGTTCATCCCCTCTTCACTAGGGCTAACGAAAACGGTTGGGGTGCTCTGGGCGTGTGCGTGGGGTGGGGGCACAGAAGGACTCACTGCCAGGAAGATCTGCAGGGCACTGCTGAGGGCTTCGATGTAGGGATAGTCAAGGAGGCAGCCAGTGACAGAGATGACATGGTGGTCCTCCAGGGCCAGGCGGGAGTTCAGAACAGGTGTCACCAGGCAGCCAGGCCCGTTCTCCATCCACCAGGAGCGGTGCAGGGACGTGTTGAAGGTCATGATGAAGTCCCGGTCCTGGGGGCAGAGGGGCCTGGGATACTGAGCTCGGGGGAGAGAGAGGGGGATCTACTCCCCAGGCCCCAGGAGACTCTGTAAGGCCTACTTTACACCTAGCGGTTGTAACAGCCTCTCTGGTTGGATTTGGGAGCCTGCACCTGCAAGTCCACACTTGGCCAGTAGGTGGCACCCGATGACCAGGCAGGCCTCTTCCATCCTGAGCTGATGCTGACCCGCAGAAGCCCAGGGCTGGAAGGGACATTAACAGTAACTGGGTTCAATTTCCCAGCTGCTGGTGAAATCCTCAATGCAGACGGCTTCACAGTCCATTCAGTCTCTCCACTGCTCTCTGCCCCAGTGTGTGACTCTGGGCAAACCTCTCCTCTCGTTGGTCCTTGGTCTCCCCATTTGGTAGATGGGGAAGGGGCTGGCCTAGGCTGGTGCTCACCCAGGTGTGCACCCAGGTGTTCATCAATCCATCCACTCATTAGTCAGTGAGTATGCAATACCTGCTGACAGGGGCCAAGCACTCAAATATGTGATCTGATGTTTCATCCTCTCAGCAACCACATGAAATTGCAGTTGCTATTATCGCTGCCTACTAGATGAGGAAACTGAAGCTCAGAGAGGATAAGCCACTTGCCCAGGGTCACACACCAAGGAAATGTTAGAGCAGGGGTTTGAATCTAGCAGGGTCAAACTACAAAGGCAATGCTCTTATTCACATATTTTGCCTTCTGTATGTCTAAAAATAGAAGGTGTATCGTTCTGGACTTGCTCTTATTCAAGCTAAACAGTCCCACTTTTTTTTTTTAAACCCATCTTCTGGTGAATAAACAGTCCCTTTCTTCAGTAGTTCTCCATGTGACGCGGTCTGCTCAGTCTTCCCCGAACACAATCTTACTAGTCTCTTTCCCTTCTGAAAAATATTGATCAGGACTGCACCCAAATCTCTGCGGGTACAAAGTGCATGGCATTTTCACCTCCCTTGCTCTGAACACTCTACGTCTACTAGTAGGGCCTAAGAGTAGCTTTCTGGGCCACCACATACTATTTATTTTTACTGAGTCTGTGGTCAACTGGGACCCCCAGCCCATCTTCGCATGGCTGGCTCTTCAGCTTTACTTGCTCCATCGTTTTTTTTGAGAAGTGCGGAGGAGGCCAGAAACAAAAATATGTGGGTGGGGAATGGGGCGCACAGATTATTTGGGTGTGTAGTAAGAAGGAGGGCTCTTCAAGAGAGGATGCCCCAGACCTATGCTACCCTAGGAGCACGAGGGGCAGGGGATGGGAAAGGGAGGCTCTGCCCTAGGGCACCGCCAGGCCTGAGGCTTACCTGGGACAGCTGTCCAACCTCCAGGTAGAAGCAGATGATAAACGCATTCCAGCCAACCCAGAGCACCAGCCAGGCTGCATACTGGGGAAAGCAGAGGTGGGATCAGGGCGGGGCCTGGGGGAGTGGGGATGGGCGTGTCAGTGGCGACAGAGCTCAGGGACTGAGGACACCTCTGCAGGGGAAATTATGATAATACCTCACTGAGAGGGCACACTATCGTTTCAAATCATTTGCACACCCATCAGTCCTTACAACAGCCCTGCAAAGTAGCCACTGTCCTCGCTTCACAGGTAACTCATTTAAGGCCAAGAGAAGGTTTAGGCTGTCTAAGATCACACAGCTAGGAAGAGGCAGGGCCGGCACTCAAATCGAAGTCCTCTGGTAGCTAATCCTTCCCCCTCTGCTGAGAGCAGCAGCCTCCAGACCAGCCGTCTCTAGAATACATAGACTATACTGGAATCGCTTGGGGAGTTTGTTTAAAACGCAGGTTCTTGGGTCCTCCCTCTAGACCTACTGATTGCGAATTTCCAGGGATGGTGCTCAGGAGCTGTTTAAACAATCCCTTGAGGATCGTAGCTCGGATAACACTTTTAGGAACATGCTCCAGAGGGTGAGGACCTTGCCCGCCTTATTCTCCACTGTAATGCCAGTGCCCAGCACGAGCAGTCACACGGCGGCATGAATTATCAAGATGACAGGAAGTGCCTTATAAAGTGCGCATGTTAGGCCAAGCTGCTAATTAGAAGTGGGACATCAGAAGGCTTGAGGCAGAGCACTGGAATTGTCTAGATTGGAGGCGGTGGTCAGGAGAATGAGGGACCTCTTCACCTCCTAGGAAGAAGCCAAATTCTTTCAAGTGGCTATGCTCGTCCGTGAGAAGGTAAGTCAAGTCAGCAACAGTTTAAGGATGCCAGGAACTTAGACCAAAAGAGACAGGAGGTAATCCTGCAGCCTGGTGCCTAAGTGTGACATCATCCCACACGTGGCTGTGGCTGGAGTCCGGGTATAGGGGATGCGGGGAGGTGGGGGCAGGACCACGGGTGGGGCCTGGAGAAAGGCTGGGGCGACAGTCCAAGCAGAGGCCCCAAGGTTGGAAGGGGGGTCCGGCATGGAAGCTGTCACACTGCCAGTCCCCTCCCTTCCTTCCCTCCCTGCTCCGTAAACTGCAGCCGAGCGACACAGGTACATCCTTCCATCTGGCTGGAGCGGGGGCCGGGAGTGGCATCGCCAGGGCAGACCCCCATCGGCCCCTCAGTTTTCCCACATCTCACTTCCAGGGAGGACAGCATTCTGCCCCCAGCCATGGGCTAGACAGGAGGAGGTTAGGACAGTTTTAGGGGCTGGATGCTTCCACCTGAGTCCTGTGCCTGCAATTCCAGTGGCTGTCACCTGGCAGACAGTGGTGTTGACAGGGGGGCCTGGGGCTTTCCTGAGAACTAAAGATGTGTTCTCTTATGTCAGGTGAGAGAGCCTTTCAGGGCCCTGTTCCCCTGCCTTCTAGGAACCGAGCCTGTCGGGGGTGGGGGGAAGTTCTAGAACGAGTGTGTGTGGGCTCCGGGGCAGCATGACGTTGCATGTCACTGAGACTGTAGGTGTCAAGCACATGTCGTAAATCTAGGAAAAGCCTTTTCCTACGAGAGCCATGCGAGGAGGTCTCCGAGGAAAGCAGGGAATGCGAGTCAGTCTAGCTGAAAGCAGGGGTTTGACAGAGACCGTGCGGGGCCAGGGCTTGGGAAGGGACAGTCGGGGAAGGGGCTGGGGCCACAGTCAGACTCCTGGGTTGGAGCACAGGGAGGCACTGCCCTCAAAGCCACACCAGCTGCTCCACGCCACATCCTCGATGAACAGCGGGTGGAGGAACAAAAGCCAGGCCTTCCAGAAGCCCGCCCCTTCCTGTCTGCCACGGGCTTCCTGAGGCAGTGTGGTGCCTCGGCAGGAGCCTTCCCTCCAGATCTCTTGCTCTAATCCTGGCCCTGCCTTTATTGGCTGTGTGACCTTAGGAAGACTCGTAACCTTTCAGAGCCTCCGTTCCCTCATCTGGAAAATGGAGATAGCGCGATGTACCTCACAGGGCTGCTGTAAAGATGAGACAAAGCAAAGGAAACTCCTGGCAGAGTGCCCTGCACGTGCTGTTTGTGTATATTTGGATTCTTTCCCCAGGAAATTCTTCGGGAAAAATACCAACCTTGTCTCCTCTGAGCAAAGGAGCCCTGGGATTTGGACATTCACCCCACCAGCGACGCTGGAACCAGGACAAGCAGGTCTGGGTGCTCAGTGCTGGGGGGCAGTTCCGGGTGAGGAGCAGGGGTGAGTGGGCAGGGGTGGGCTTGGGAAGGTGCCGGGTGAGCCGTACCAGAATGAGGTACCGGGAGCGGTACTGCACGGTGCCGAAGATGCCCAGGATGACCGCCATGATGTGCAGGAAGTTGGCCAGGATGGGAGCCCACTGGTAGCCCAGGAAGTCAAAGATCTGCCGCTCCAGCGCAGCCACCTGCGGAAGAGACATGCTGAGGCCACAGTCACCCCCTGAAAGGGATGCTCAGGGACTCCTCCTTGACCTTAGGGAGCAGGTGGCACCAGTTACCATGGTGATGAGGCACAATTCTCAGAGCCATGCAGCCCCTCATTACCAAAGGGATACTGGGAGGTGGGGGCGGGGGTGGGCCCTTAAGACAGATCCGCACTTTGGGGTGGGCTGAGGGAGTCAGGAGCCAGGGTCAGAACACCTTCCTCCCCGCCCAGGAGGCCCCCCCCAACTAGCCGCGCAAGCTCCTGCATGTTCCCCACGTGGGGAAACTGGTGGGGTCAGGGTCTGGGTCCAGCTCGCCTCCCGCGGCACTGGCCCTGGAGGGACAGGGAAGTCCTAGACTGAGTCACCCCTTCGACGATCCCCATCTGCAGGTTGCCCTGGCCCATGGGGCCCACGGGCCACAGAGAAGGAACTTTTTCATTCCCCTTCCCCGAGGGAGCTACAGTAGATTGCAAAATCGGCCTCAAATCTTCCTCTTCCTGCTTCCCTGCTCTCTGGCAGCTGATTGGTCGTGTGACTGGCTTTGCCCAAAGGGACTTTGGCAAACATGACGCAAGTGCGTTGGAGCTTGTGCACTTGCCCCAAGACCACCTGGTGAGCGAGCTGACTTCCTGGAGGATGTGAGACCATGTGGAGAACAGGGGAACGGAGGCACCCACCTGACAGCCCGGCAGCCGATGGACACATGACCGAGGCCACCCTAGATCAGCCTGGATCACTAACTCACCACAGACACAGCCCAGACCAGAATCTCCCAGCTGACCCACAGAATCGTGAACTAAAAATGGTTGTTTTAAATCACCAAGTTTTGGAGTAATGTTGTTATGCAGCAAAAGCTAACTATATATATAAGAATCCATCAATAGCCACTCCCCAGAAGCCCCCTGGTTCAATCTTTCACCTGATATACTTAGCTCGAGTTTGAGATCAGCCGATATACTTAGGGACAAAGGTGCAACCAAGATACCTATTGCGCTTGACTGTCCAACATTGCTTCTTCTGGGGACAGAATCCATTTTTTAAAAATTATTTATTTATTTATTTTTGCAAGCCAAGAGTGAAATGAAGTTTATTGAGGAAGGGCAAGATAGGTTTACAGAGCAAGAGCAAGATACGTTCACTATAAGCGACAATCAGGGTCCCCTGTCATAACAAAAGGGCCCATTTTTTTTAAAGAGATGGGGTCTTACTATGTTGCCCAGGCTGGGCTTGAACTCCAACTCCTGGGTCGAAGCCATCCTCCTCCCTCAGTCTCTCAAGTTGCTAGGATCTAGGATTACAGACAGGCACATGCTACTGTGCCTGGCCATCTCTTTGGGGTTTTTTTTGAGACAGAGTCTCACTCTGTTGCCTGGCTAGAGTGAGTGCCATGGCGTTAGCCTAGCTCACAGCAACCTCAAAGTCCTGGGCTCAAGCGATCCTACTGCCTCAGCCTCCTGAGTAGCTGGGACTATAGGCATGTGCCACCATGCCTGGCTAATTTTTTCTATATATTTTTAGTTGTCCAGATAATTTCTATTTTTTTTTTAGTAGAGACGGGGTCTCGCTCTTGCTCAGGCTGGTCTCGAACTCCTGAGCTCAAACAATCTGCCCACCTCGGCCTCCCAGAGTGCTAGGATTACAGGCGTGAGCCACCACGCCCGGCCTCTTTGAGTTTTTTTAACTTTTTTTGGAGACAGGGTCTTGCTCTGTCACCCAGGCTGGAGTACAGTGGCATGATCATAGCTCACTGCAGCTTTGAACTCCTGGGCTCAAGTGATCCTACATCTTAGGCTCCCAAGTAGCTGGGATTACAGGTATGTACCACCACACCTGGCTAATTTTTTTAGGATTTTTTTTTTGTAGAGACTGTTGTTCAGGCTGGTCTGAAACTCCTGGCTTCAAGTGATCCTCTCACTTCAGTGTCCTAAAGTGCTGGGGTTACAGGCATGAGCCCCCACACCCAGCCCTTTTTGTGGTTTTGAAGAACCACCTCCCACTGCTCTGCCCACGTGGCTTGGGTTGGCAGTTTCTAGTTTCTAGGGTGGGCAGATAACCCAGGTGTAGCCAAATGATCAAAGATACCACGGCCGGGCGCGGTGGCTCACGCCTGTAATCCTAGCACTCTGGGAGGCCGAGGTGGGTGGGTCGTTTGAGCTCAGGAGATCGAGACCAGCCTGAGCAAGAGTGAGACCCCGTCTCTACCAAAAATAGAAAGAAATTAGCTGGACAACTAAAAATATATAGAAAAAATTAGCCGGGCATGGTGGCACCTGCCTGTAATCCCAGTTACTTAGGAGGCTGAGGCAGAAGGATTGCTTGAGCCCAGGAGTTTGAGGTTGCTGTGAGCTAGACTGACGCCACAGCACTCTACTCAGGGCAGTAGAGTGAGACTCTG
>RJWJ010035632.1:0-16121 GCA_004363605.1 Indri indri
TCAAAATTCCAAAGTCACTTTCACAGAAACAGTAAAAAAAAAAAATCCTTAAAATCATATGGAACTATGAAAGACCTAAAAGAGCAAAAGCAATCTTTAGCAAAAAGAACAAAGCTGGAGGCATCACACTACCTGATTTTAAAATATACTACAAGCTGTTTTCCAAGACAGTATCAGTTTTGTTTGGGGTGTTTGTTTGTTTGTTTGCTTGTTAGAGGCAAGGTCTTTCTCTGTAGCCTGGGCTAGGGTGCAGTGGTGTCATTACAGCTCACTGCAACCTCAAACTCCTGGGCTCAAGTGATTCTCCTGCCTCAGCCTCCCAAGTGGCTGGAACTATAGTCACATAGTAGCATGCCTGGCTAACTTTTCTAATTTTTTTTATAGCGTCAAGGTCTCACTCTTGCTCGGGCTGGTCTTGAACTTGTGGCCTCAAGCAATCCTCTTGCCTCGGACTCCCAAAGTGCTAGGATTACAGGTGTAAGCCATCACGCCCAGCCCAGCATCAGTTATTTTTGATGTTAATAATTCCATAGGAATATATAAATTCAAAATAAGCAGGAAGAGAAAATGGAGTAAGAAATAACAGTAATTTTTTTTTAAAAAGTAGCACAACAAAAACAGTACAAAAGGAAACAAAACAGTAAGATGAAGAAACAGGGTCAAAAAACAACAATCACACTAATATAGTAGTCCCTCCATATATGCGGGGGAATCGGTTCCAGGACCCTGGCTATACCCAAATCCATGCATACTCAAGTCCCACGGTAAGCCCTGTGAAACCCACGTATATAAAAAGACAGCCCTCAGCATACACAGTTATTGTATCCCATGAATACTGAATTTTTGAGCCGTGTTTGGTTGAAAAAGATCCACATATAAGTAGACTCATGCAGTTCAAACTGTTGTTCAAATGTCAACTGTATAAATGGATTAAATTTACAAGGTATAGGGCAGATTATCAAACTTGATTTAAAATATCCAGTTATATGCTATTTTTAAGACATAACTAAAGCACAAAGACAGAGAAGGATATAAATAAAAGAATAGAAGAGAAAGTATGGGCAAATGACAACCAAAAGAAAGCTAATCATAACTCTGTTAACATAAAAAAAAGTCTCAAAAGACTGTCTGAGGGACTCACTACATTTAATAAAAGAATTAATTCAAAAAGAGAATGTAAATATGTATACTGTATATTGGCATGTATATGTTTATACACAGTAAAATTTGCACACTACTTCAGTGGATTCAGAGAATTCAAAGCCCTTTCAAAAGCCCCAAGTGAGGAACCTCTAGCCTAATGCAATATTTGTCTTGTCATTTTTTATATTAGTATAATCCTAAAACCCAACAGTAAAACAACCTCCAACTGAGCATCCCTAATCTGAAAACTCAAAATCTGAAATGCTCCAAAATTTGAAACTTTTTGAGCGTTGACATAATGCCACAAGTAGACTATTCCACACCTGACCTTATAAATGAGTCACACAAAATTATTAACAATATTGTATAAAATTACTTTCAGGCTATATTTATAAGATGTATACGTTTAGCCTTGAGTCCCATTCCCAAGATATCTCATCATTTATATGCACATATTCCAAAATCTGAAAAAATCTGAAATCTGAAAACATTTCTGGTATAAAGCATTTCAGAAAAGGGTACTGTACCTGTGTAACACTTTGTGTTAGTCACTGGCTAGACCACATAAGAAAACTCAAATTATAAGGTAAGGTCTGAAATTAAAATCTTCAAAAGGATCCTAAGAAAGCATTAAATGTTTTATTTAAAATATTTTATTTTAACAAATAAAAGATTAAAAATGTTATTATTTTAAGTGTAATTACACTCGAAAAATTATTCTTCCTTAAAAACTACTTTTGCATTACCGACAAATACAACATTATTATTTTGAACTGAAACAACTAAAAAAAAAAGCAAGCCTTCTATAAGTTTTCTGTTTGCATACAAACTGAGTGACAACATGAAGACAATATCTCTTATCATGGCATCAAAGGAGAAATTTTTATTTTTAGTAGTTAATTAACTGATTCAAAGTGTAAGATTAATGTTTTCCACACAAAAAGGAAAATCTGCTTACCAAGTCTCATCAAGTATGATGAGTAAGAATTTTATTTCACTTTACCAGCATAATCAAACATATTGTATTTATATTTGATTTGGTTATCATTCCAAACACATACATTGATCCCCTCAAAAGTTACACATATAAAGCCAAGAGTAAATTATACAAGGAACTGGTGAAAAATAATTTCTTACAACTATGAAACATATACAAACACTGGTACCAGGGAACAAAACTAGATGTCTTAACTCACAACCTAGATTTTAAATATAAGCTATAGATATCCACTTTCACAGAAATATATTTTAAGTTGAACATGATAGACATATAGATTTGCATCATAAAATATTAGCCACTTCCAATACAAATCTTCCATATTCCTGTCAAGAGATTGTGCTCCTACCTGTAGTTTGGAAGACTTCATTCATCAAAGCTTCATTCACTGCTGAAGTGTTGACATTTCCAATATGAGACCAACTTTGATATATTGCTTGCAACAGAAGTGTCTGTGCTCTTGTAGCTTGAATTGTGAGATTTGGAAGTTCAAATATACCTTCAGTTATAGCAATCTGAGATCTTTTGGTCCTGCATAAGAAAATAGAAAGAATAACAATACAGCAAATAGCATTCACAAACAACATACTAAGTGGACTAGGTTGCACAGGAAGAAAGGGGATATATTCAAAATATTTTAAAACTCAATTAAATAATATAGATAAAAATTCTGCTAACTTTACATCTGACTATTTCAGAAACTCTCACAATAATGAAATATAAAAATACAAACCAGCATAATGTTCATATATACATATGTACACACATATATTCTGCTCAAGCAATTATAATTTTTCCATCAAGTCAATCATCAAAAATAACAATCAAAATAATACCAGTTAACACTTACAGAGGTTTTACTAGCAGATCTGCATTGTTCTAAATGTCTTGTACCTATTAACTCATTTAATTCTATCATGATAGACATAAGGGAGGTACTATCTTTACACTCATTTTGTAGATGTTTGGAAAACTAAGACGCAGATAAATTAAGGTATCAATGTCATACTACTAACATGTAAAAAAAAAAAAATTGGAATTTAAATCCAGGTGATCTGATCCAGAGCCCTCTATCTTATATTATTTCTCACAAGTATTTACAAAGTATTTATATTGTACCCAGGTCTGTACTTGACAGTAACATGGAAAATTATTTTCAAAATTCCTGCCCTGGAATATCTAATTCATTCATGCCTTATTCATCTGGTTTTGCCTATAAATAAAGCGTTTCACATATTTAAATTTTCCAAATAATGAAGTCTCAAAGTAAGGAAATATTTAAATATGTCTGTGAGCAATAAGTTGAGACTGAAGGTTAATAAACATAGGAGATAAAATAAAAGAACAAAAAAACCAAAAGATACGAAAACACATTATTTGGATGTTACTACAGTAGACTCAATCACCCTGCTCTTTCCTAAACCCCAGAAACCTCCACTATTTATCATTTTCCCAATCATAACCACATATGAAGAGATGTCCAATACTCACATATGAAGAGTATTGGACATCTCTTGTATATCACATCAAAAGCTTCTCAACCCACCTCTTATTCTAGCCACTGCTATGGAGACCAATTCGATGTAGGCTTTCACTGGCATTGCCTACGGTTACCCTGCAGTGTGAGACACCAGTGGGAACTACTTCACCTTCATGTATGCAGAACATGGAAATGTAGGGATAAATGCTTCCCCAGGCTAACAATTCTGAGATGCATTTCTTAAGTCTCTTAGGAGGTCCCTGGAAATCAAGGACCAGGAAGGAAAATACAGAAATAATGGAATACACCTCAATGAGCTGTTGACAATATCAAGCAATTTCAAACAGGTGTACTTGGAGTCCAAGAGAGTAAGGGGACAGAAGGAAGAAGGGGACAAAAAAAATTAAGCAAATTGTTATAAATTTGAAGGAATCTATAAATCCAAAGTTCGACAAACCCCAAGTAGAACAGATTTAAAAACATACCAAAGCATATTATAATCAAATTTCTGAAAACTAGTGTTAAAAAGAAAAATCTTAAAGACAGAGGGTAGAAAAATACATCACATATAAAGAAACAAAGATGAACATGAAAGGAGACTTTCCATCAGAAACAATGCATAACAGAAGACAACAGAATAACACTATTGAAATGCTGAAAGAAAAAAGAAAAACTGTCAACCTAGAATTCAAAATTCACAGAAAATATTTTTCAAAAATGTAGGCAACAGAGTCTTTTTATGACTAAAAGCTGGGAAGAATTCCTCACCAGCATACCTGCACTGCAAAAAATGTTAAAGAAAAAATTTCAGGTGAAATGAACATGATATCAGATGGAAATCTTTGTGGCTCTATACAAAGAAGTGTGAAGAGTGCTAGGAATGGTAAATATATGGGTGAATTTTTTTTAAAAAGAAGAAAAAAGAAATATTCTTTCTCAATACCTTCTAAAGAGATTAAAGGATTAACTGTTTAAAGCAAAAATCATAACAGCACATTTCAGAGTTTATAACATACGTAAATATACAATGTAACATATGTAAAAACACCAATAGACCAAAGAACATGAGAAGGGAAATTGAAGTATAGTTCGAGGTTTTTATGCACATTTTATGCACATTGTGTGGCACAATAAAATATTATTTGAAGGTAGCTGTGATAAGGAAAACATGCAAAATCTAAACTTTATAACAACTAAAGCTACAAAACAAAAAGAGCTAATAAAGGCAATGGTGAAGATGGAACAGAATAATAATGGAATAGTGGAGATGAAATAGAATCAATCCAAATGAAGTTAGATATTGACATAGATGACAAAAAAGGGCAATTTAAAAAATATATAATTAGTGTAACTGAAGGAAAGAAGAAAACAAATAGTATATAATATATAATACAGAAATGTCTAAAAAAAATCTTGCCTAAAACTCTTAAACTACAAAATGCATAGTATGTCATAGAAAATATTGGTTCAGATTGATCCTTATCTCAATCAAGTTACTGAACTCCAAGAAAGATGAAAAAATTCTATGGGCATTCAAGTAAAGCAATGTGAAGGTATGAGGACTTTTGAAGAATTTCCCCAACCTTCCCTAACTTGTCCACTACAGTCTAGTATACATAGTCAATTTATGTGCGCAACTCACCTTTAAAACAATGTAAGGGGATTTCAAACTACAGCCCAATATAGTTGAGATGCTAATACAGTGTCACGTTAATGGGTTACCTTTGCAACTTCAAGACATGCTTTAATTTCAGTCATCTTTTAAGTCAATGGCCTCCTTATCTAGCCACTGCTCTGACAGCGAAGGTCCACATTGTTAACAAACCTAATATCCTTCAAAGAAAAGACTGGGTTTTTACTTTGCAGTTTCTAGGTCCATAAAGAAATGAGCTGTAATGTCCTTGCTGCTATTTTACCTATGTAGATCTCAGATTAAGCCTAGTTGTCTTCAAACTTCATGTTGAAACTGTTCTCTAAAACACTTATAAATTCATTAAATATTTATTAATAGCCTACTCTGTAGGAATCATATTCTAGCTATTTAGAAAATATCTCAGCCATTTTAAGATCTTAACAAAATAAAACATTAAAATCCCTGTTCTCAAGGAGCTTACATTCTGGTGGGGGGGGGGGGGGGGGAAGGAAGATAAAAATCAATAAACATAATAAATAAGTTATAAGACAAATAGAAAAAGTAGATCATGATAAGTGAAATGACACTGCTGCACACTAAGCAATTTCATATATAGTAGGTAGACTTTATTATAAGGATAGATCTTATTAAATTGAAACTTGAACAGTCTTGAAGGAGGTAGGAGACAGCTATGTGGGTATCTCTGCAAAGTGTTTCAGAGAGATGGAACAGTTTGTGAAAAGGCCCTGAGGCAGAATTCTGGGCAAGTCCAAGCAATGACCAGGAGGCTGGTGTGTCTGCAGCAGTTTGATAATAACCTAATTCAGAGATTCAGTTGGTTTTGTATGGCTCCTATCCATAAGAAATATTTAAATAGGCTTTACACAGCCATTCAATTCAGATTCCACGTAAGTCTGACTCCACAGGGTATGATTTCCCAGATTTATTTGTATTTTTAAATTTCTTATCTCTAACCCTACTTTCAAAGTTTTTCATTTAAAGTACTAGATGTAGGACACAAAATTTTAAAAATCTAAGTTTTAATTCTGGCTAAATCATCTGTTTTATGTTTTTAAGGAAAAAATTATGTAACTTTTCTAAGCTTTACTTTCCTATTTAAAAAGTAGATATAATAATTCCTGCCCAATCACCCACAGAAGACTTTAGTGAAAAATCAATTGTAGTTAATACTTAAAGCTTAAAAGACACAACATCCTTTCTTGCATCTGAGGACACAGGCAACATCTTTACAGTCAAAGAATTCAGAGTCTAGCAGTGAGAAAAGCAAGTAAACCAAAAATTACAATTCAACATAATTAGTGCTAAAACAAAGTTATGTAGAAGCACCTGTGAGATACACTGGAGAGAGGGTTATGGAAAAAACTGCAGGTGTTATATTTCATTTGAATCCTGAACAATGAATATGAATCATTCCAGAAAAAAAAAAATTTCATAAATTCTTTAAAGAAAAAAAAAGTTATCCAGGCTGGGCATGGTGGCTCATGCCTATAATCCCAGCACTTTAGGAAGCCAAAGTGGGAGGACTGCTTGAACTCTTATCAAGACCAGCCTGGATAATGTAGCAAGACTCTATCTCTACAAAAAATTCTTTTAAAAATGAGCCAGGTGTGGTGGCTAATGCCTGTAATCCCAGCTACTCAAGAGGCTGAGCCAGGAGGATCACTTGAGCCCAGAAGTTCAAGGCAGCGATGAGCTAGGACGGTGCCACTGCACTCTAGCCCAGGCAATAGAGCAAGACCCTGTCTCAAAACAAAAACAAATACAAACAACAAACAAACAAAAAAATAAAAACAAAGAAAGAAAGAAATCTCTCAATAAAGGAAAGTCCAAGACAAGAAAGCTTCACTGGTGAATTCTACCAAATATTTAAAGAATAAATACCAATCCTTTTCAAACTTTTGCAAAAAACAGGAAAGCACGGAACCCTTTCTAATTCTTTTTTGAGGCCAGTATTACCCTAATACCAAAGCCAAAGACAACAGAAGAAAACTACAGACCAATATTCCTTATAAACATAGATGCAAAAATCCTCAATAAAATACTAGCAAATCAAATTCAGTAGAATGTTGAAAAGATTATACACTATAACAACTAGAATTTACCCTGAAAATAAGAAGGAATGAAAGAGGGCTGAACATAAGAAAAGCAATCAATGTAATATATCACATTAATAAAGAATTTTTTAAACATTCATCTCAATTGATGCAGAAAAAGCACTTGACAAAATCTAATGACTTTTCATGATAAAAACACTCCGAAAACTAAGAATACAAGGGAACTTCATCAACACAATATAAAGTGCTTACAAAAAACAAACAACTAGCATCATATTAAATGGTACGACTAAAAGCTTTCCTCTCAAGATAAGGAACAAAACAAGGATGTCTGCTTTTACCATTCTATTCAATATTGCGGTAGAAGTTCCAGCCAATAAATTCAGCAAGAAAAATAAATAAAAGGCATTCAGACTATAAAGAAAGAAGTAAAACTATCACTATTCACAGAGTACATGATCTTATACACAGAAAACCCTAAAGAAAACACACACACACAAACACACACAAAATTAGAATGAATGAGTTCTACAAAGTTGTAAGATATAAGGAAATTACACAAAAATCAATTTAATATCTATACACTTGCAATGAACAACCTAAAAATGAAATTAAGAAAACAATTCCATTTACATTAGCAACAAAAACAATAAAATACTTAGGAATAAATTTAACAAATAAGTGCAAAATGTGTACACTAAAAACTGCAAGATATTGTAGGAAGAAATTAAAGAAGGCAAATAAATGGAAAGACATTGCATGTTTATGGATTGGAAAACTTAATACTTTTAAGACGGCAATATTCCCCAAATTGATCAACAGATTCTATACAATCCCTATAAAAAATCCCAGCTGACTTTTTTGAAGAAATGAACAAGCTAATCCTAAAATTCATACAGAATTGCAAGAGACTCTGGATAGCCAAAACAATCTGGAAAATGAAGAACAAAGTTAGCAGACTTACAAGTCCCAATTTCAAAACTTACTACAAAGGTACAGTAATCAAAACAGTGTAATACTGGCATAAGGACAGACATATAGATCAATGCACTAAAATTCTGAGTAAAAATAAATCCATATATCTTTGGTCAATTGATCTTTGATAAGGGGGTTAAGACCAATCAATGGGGAAAGAATAGTCTCTTCCACAAATGGATATGTATGTAGAAAAGAATTAATTTGTACTAATACTTCAAACCACATATAAAAGTTAATTCCAAACAGTTCAAAGAGCTAAAATTATAAAGCTCTTATAAGTAAACGGAGGTATAAATCTTCATGATCTTGGATTAGACAAAAGTTTCTTAAAAAAGATACCAAAAACAAAAGCAACGAAAGAAGTGGATAAATTAGACTTCATCGGAATTTAAAACTTTTGTGTATCACGAGATATTATCAAGAAAGTGAAAAGACAACATATAGAGTGGAAGAAAATATTTGCAAATCATAAGGGCCTAGTTTCCAGAATACGTAAAAAAAAAAAAAAAAAAAAAACTCCCATAATTCAAAAACAAAAAGATATACAGCTCAATTTTTAAAATGAACATATAGGACTTAGACATTTGTTCAAAGAAGATACACCAATAATTTCATGAATAGGTGCTCAATATCATTAGTCATTAGGGAAATGAAAATCAAAACCACAAGGTATCACTGCACACCCACAAGAATGGTTCTAATTTAAAAAAAAAGTGTTGGCAAGGATGGGGAGAAACTGGATCATACACAGTTGTCCAACTGTGTAAAACACAATTTGGTAGTTCATCAAAAAGGTAAACATTGAGTTACTATATGATCCAGCAATTATATTTATAGGTATATATGCAAGAAAACTGAAAACATGTTCATACAAAAAAATTATACATGAATGAATGCTGACAGCCATTATTCTTAATAGTCGAAAAGTGGAAACAACCCAAATGCACACCAACTGATGAATAAACAAAATGTAGTATATCCATATAAAAAATATTATTGAGGCATGAAAAGGAATGAAATACTGATACATGCTATAACATGAATGAACTTTTAAAATATTATGCTAACTGAAAGAAGCCAGACAGAAAATGCCACATATTGTATGATTCTGTTAATATAAAATGTCTATAATCATAGAAACATAATTTATTTTTTGAAGTTTTGAAAATGTTCTGGAATTAGATAGCGGTGATGACTGGACAATACTGTGAACATAATAAAAACCACTGGTTTTTACATTTTAAAATGGTGAATTTTATGTTATGGGAGCTCAATTAAAATAAACAAACTCGCTGAAGTATTTAGAACTCTGTACCTGGCAACAACTAACTGATTCAACTACCATTGCCTTCCCTCAGTCAAAAAAATTAAAACCACCAAAAAAACAAAAATCTGGGTCATCCATCTCTCTTAATTAGCATGTCAGGTAAATCAAATATACACTTGCACATTAAGACAGCCACCATCTTATCCAAACAATTTCCAAACATTTAATAGTAACATGTGACTCTACCTAAATTTACTTTTCAACCCACAATTTCTTATCACGTTTTGCCACAAAAGCCAAAGGACTGACATGAATGGACCAGAAAAAAAATATGCATTGAATAAAAGATTCTTTAAACCAAACAGGCAAAATAGTAGAGATCAAGAGATAGGAGGATAAACAAATTTGTATTAATATTTAATCATCTGTATTGTTTCCTTTTGCTTTTCCAACATTTGGGCCATTTTTTAAATCATTTTCTTTTCTCATTTTCCTTTTTCTTTTATAAGGGTTTAAAAACTCATCCTCTCTACTGAGAGAACTGATCAACTGGTGTTCTCAAATTTCTGTTCAAACTCTTGACCTAAAAAAAGCTATTTTATTAGTAGTGAAACAAAGTAAAAAAAATAGACATTTGGAACACCTCCTACAATATGAAAACATACAAATAAGCTAGGTACTCTATTTTCAGCCAGATACTCTGTGTGTTAATTAGGAGGTCCCGTGGTGTAGCAAAGAGCCATGGTCTTATAACTATAGCAATAATTATTTACAAGGCAAAAATTATAGACAGGATTCTTTTCACAAGCAGGTCTTTACTATTTCATAATAAATTGAGCTACTGTATACCATACTCTTTCAAGCCATTATATGGAACAAAAAATGTTTCCCAAATGGATAACATAGACTGGAATAAAAACCTAAACATATGCAAATTCAAAACAAGGGTAGGGAGTAATTCCTTTCTTCAGATTTAATTTAATATCAAAGGAAATAGCTCACTTTGTACAAAAGTTAGAATTCAGTAACAAACAAGCTAATTATAGCACACATGCATGATATGATTTTGTGGTTTATGTTTCAGCTGTAACCAACCACAAATAAAAGTTCATTTTATTATACTTCTGTTAAATACTCCAGTAGTATGCAAACTAAAATAAATTTTAAATGATTTGGTAATAGATGGTAGCTTATGAACTGTCCTAGTGTAACAATGTCAATGAAGATGGTTTTTTCTCTTTTGCTTTTGTCAATTTTGAAATATCTAATAGGTTAACGAGTATAGAAAATAACAAACATCCGATGTATCTGTAACCTAATTCATCAAGCAATAACATTTATCCATATTTGTTCAAAAAATTTTTAGAAGATCAATAGCGTTTACAAGTTTATTTAAACTATTTGAGGGACTCATTAAAATGTCAATGAAAATGCACAATAAAAAGTATAATTTTCCTTTTGATTTATACCACTACACATTTATTAAACCTTATTTCAAATAAAACAGCTCAATATCAATTCATATTAAAAATATCTAACAACTCCGGACTCACCTAATTTTTTTTTGAAATATCACTAAACTTCCATTTTAACAGTTAGGTTGTTAAATATAAAATAATTTATTTAACAAAAGCCTATCTCTCATATCCAGAAGTCTTAGCCTGAACATATGTTCATTTTACAGAATAGGTTTAAAAACTATCAATTCGAACATTACTCTCTAAGGAAAAATAAATCCTAGTGTAACTAGTGGGATAAACAACTCATTAAAACTGAACTTGGACAAATTCCAGGATAAATTGAAGGAAATAGAAACAAGTAGGTCTTGATTGTATAGTAGCAAAGACTGAAAATGAATATGCCCTAATTAACAAACTTTAAAAGACTCTGCTTGTACCATTTGCTGACAAACTATAATATAGAGCTTATGAAATTTCTGGACCAAACTGGCATTTCTGCCAAGAAAATTCATTCTTCTAAATTTTAAATAAAAAACATGGAAGTGTGGTTCTTACTACTCAATGTAAAGAAATTAACTTAAACAATCCATTCAAGTTCATAGGAATACCATTAAATTTTTGCCATATGTACATGTGAGGAACAGCCATCCATTCTTTTAAAATCAACACACTGCAAAGCAACTAAAAGAATATTCTCAGCAACAGCTGGATCTAAAGATTTATATAGAGTCCCCGAATGCAAAGTTTGAAACTACAAATTGGTTCCAAAAATGTATTTTTGTTATTACTCATATCCTGTACAGTAAAATAAGATTAGTTCACTTTTTCCAAAACAAAATGAGTACAAATCTTTACTAACTCAACTTACAAATGAAAATAGTTTAAAAAGCTAAGAAATGTACATTTCTTTATACAATGACAACTTACGCATCAATACTCAGTGAAAAGAAAAAAGTTTTAAAAGTTTTAAAAATTAAATAATAGGTAAAATACATAGTTAAAGCTACTCTTTACGCCCACTACACTCCCTATAGATAATCAAATTTTAGGAACCTGGCATAAATACCTAAAGAACTCTGTATATTGATTTTATCCGTTCAAATATGTGTCTGTAGTTTTAATGAGAATACATATGTATGTATATGTCTACAGCCTGTTTTCACGACTAAACAATGTATCTTAGAGATCACTGAGATCTTTCCACCTGAGTACAAACGTATGCATGATATTACACTGAATTTTCACATTCATCAGCAGTGTACCAAAGTATCTCTTTTTCAACATCCTCACCAGTATTGGCCAGTATATTCTTAATAACAATGATTTTAGCATTTGCAAATAAAATATAAATGTCTTGTTATGTTGATATATGAAAATATTTTAGCATTTCAAATTTCTGAAATATTATCATTTGAATTTAAATGTTAGATAACAGCTGGTAAGAGAAAATAAGAAGTGAAAGTTGTTTATCACTAAAATAAAAGTGTAATGAATGTCTTGATTATAATTCACAAAAGCCAAAATCTCACAATGATATAAGTCAACAAAAATGAATTCTTATAAAACTACCAAGAGTTTACTATATAACCAAACAATTCCACTCTAGGTATTCTACCCAAGAAAAATGAAACTGTAACTTCACACAAGAATTTGTACATAAATGTTCATGACGACATTATTTATAATTGCCATAAAAGTGTAAACAACCCAAATGTCCATCATTGGTGAATGGATAAATAAAACGTATCTATCCATATAATGGAATACTATTAATAATTCGCAATAAAAAGAAATTAAATACTGATACACGTTAGAAGATGGATGAACCTTGAAAGAAAAGACCATGTGCTATAGATTCCGGTGAAGAAAATGTCTAGAAAAGGCACATCTATAGATATAGGAAGTAAATCTGTGGCTCTGTGAAGCTGAGTTGGGAACAAGCATTAACCGTAACAAAGGTCTAATTGATGTGATGGGATGATGGTGATGAATGCCCAACTTGGTAAATTAACTAAGAATCACTGAATTGTATGCTTAAAACCAATGGATTTTATGGTATGTAAATTATACCTCAAAATTGTTTTTTAAAAATGAATACTTATAAATGTATTTAAGGATTATATTAATTATTTCAATGGTAGGCTATCATGAAAAAAATATTTATTAGTTACTAAAATTTTTAACACTCTGAAACACTATGATCCAAAAGGAAGAATATGCAGTTGAAGTCCACATTTATTAGGCAAGCACTAAGCATTAGATACTATCAGATGCTGCACAATACAGAGTGGTTAAAAAGCCACTCTGTGCTCACTGAGAGCTTAACATCTAATGTATGAAAAGATATATACTCATATCGTTCATTCAAACATTTGTTTTGCAGAAACCAAATCCAAGATACTGAGCTACATATCTCCCCAATTGCATCTGAGCATTTCCACTTCGACCTTTTTACATATGATGCTCTGGAGTAAAATTCCATTAAAAGAAAGAATTCTTAAACAAAACCAACAAAAAACCTTACTAATGTATATAAATTTCAATATACCATCAACAAAGAAAGTCTATTAATGTTAGAAATCCCAGTGCTAAGAAGGAGCAGCCACGGAACATAATAGTGGTACCTAAATTCAAGTAGCAATTCAATAGTCTATTCTAAATTCAACAAAGTACTGATGTTAGAGAAGAGTAAAATGGCTACAATATGAACAAAAAGGTGTAGATGTGACATATATCTTTATATTAAAACCTCATGGGTTTTATTTTATCTGTTTTAAGCATACAAAATCCATCTGTTCTAAGCTTACAATTCAATGATTCTTAGTTAATTTACCAAGTTGGGCATTCATCACCATCATCCCATCACACCATTAGACCTTTGTTACAGTTAATGCTTGTTCCCAACTCAGCTTCACAGAGCCACAGATTTACTTCTGTATCTATAGATGTGCCTTTTCAAGACATTTTCTTCACTGAAATCTATAGCACGTGGTCTTTTCTTTCAAGGTTCATCCATCTTCTAACGTGTATCAGTATTTAATTTCTTTTTTTGCTAAATATTAATAGTATTCCATTGTATCGATAGACACGTTTTATTTATCCATTCACTAGTGATGGACATTTGGGTTGTCTACACTTTCATGGCTATTATCAATAATTTTAATTTATATTCATTCTGATACCTCCAATTCCAATACAATACCAAGGTACATTATAATTAGTCTTCCTTTTTAAAATATTTGTAACTCCTTCTTCACAGGTGAGTTACCATTATCCTAAATAAGTCTAATTTAGTCTAGCTTAAAAAACACAAAGTCCTTTAAGAATTGCTAAGTCACCACTAACTGCTAACTCATTCCACTGCAAAAAAGCAAACTAGATTTCAATTTTGTTTAAAATCCTTTTTTCCTTAGGTAGAATTTAGAAACAGTAAAATGTAAAACTCTTTTAACTGTATAATTTGATGAGTTTTGACAAATACCTGTATTATAACCTACATTCAATCAAGATATAGAAATTGCCACCTCCCCAGAAAATTCTCTTGTGTTTCTCCCAATCAATCCTTCCTCCTCTATCCTCCCATAAGCAATCATTTCTTAGATTGTTTTCACCACAGATTAGAAGAATACAAAGTTATTATTGACAACCTACTAATAGTTACCACCATGCTATTGTTAATAATTATTAATTATTGATTACCATCACCAACTAATTAAAAGATGTCTAAAATGACTTTATCTCTTTTGGTCCACCATATCCCCTTCCCTAATCCTCCATTTCCACATCTATAAAATAGAGATAATAATAATACCTTACCTGTTTACTCCAAAGGTTGGTTGTGAAATTCAAAAAAAATCCCATGTGCAGTGAAACTTAGTTAAGTACAAAATGCTGTATAAGGGTATTATGTTGCTACTATTAGAAATTTTCTTCTGTCATTAAATAGGCATTATCTAATTTTTTGAATATGGGAATCTGCAATGATTACCTGCTTCTAAATTTCAAGTTAATATATTAAAAAGATTACATCATCAAAACACAGTTAAGAAAGAAATTTAAAGGCAGTAACAAAAAAAAACTTAAGCTAAATTTAGTAATTACTAACCAAGACATTTTCCTTTTAATAGAGCAACAACTTGGAATTCTTTTGAATATACTATTAACTTTAAATCCCCCTCACAAAAATAATAAAACACAGATATATTAAAAGATTCTGTCACTAGACTAGAATGTTGTCACAGGATATTCTCCCATTGTTGTACAGACAAAACCAAATACTGAGAAAAAGCCAATATAATTCGTCTCCTAGGAAGAGATATAAGACATGTAACAATATTCTCCAATATCCAAAAATCAAGTTTAAAGGCAATAATCCAAGAATGAGTTACGAATGCTCATTTGGACACCACTAAGCTATTTTATTAAGTTTAAAACTTTAAACGATGAAATCAGAAATGGATAATATTTGCCTATACAATTTCACAGCCAACTCATCATAAAATTGCATGTGGAAAATATCAAATTTTCCAAAATCAAAATCAAAGGAAACTTTCTGTTTTCATTAGATCAACACCCTCTCGCTTGTTAACATGTCAAATGTTCTTTGTACCCTTAATTTAAAAATTTAAAGGGAAAAATCTGATACAAAGACAGATGTTATTTACCTATAATTGTTTTTCATATTATTTTAATTCCATACATGTACATACTCTTTTAAAAACTATAAAAGTATGTATTTTTCAACTAGTTATTTATTTAAACATACTATAAAATCAGAACCAAAACATGATGAAACACAAAAATTGGTAGGACTATTAACACACACGAATATTAGTCAGTCTTTCCAGGAAATTTTTTCAAGCAATAATACATTAATATTCTAAATAATCACTATACTTCATTAGTAAAATTAAAAGCATTAGTTATACAAATGAATATTTATAATCTCATAACTGAATATTTTTACCTACAATGTGGCAAAGTGTTGAAAGTAACCAATGTAAGTCTCAAACCAGCATAAGTAGTGACTTTAAAAGTTAGTACTAAGATATTTAAAGTACTACTTTGGGTATATTAAAAAAATAATAA
>RJWJ010035633.1:0-16545 GCA_004363605.1 Indri indri
GGACAACTAAAAATACATAGAAAAAATTAGCCGGGCATGGTGGCACATGCCTGTAGTCCCAGCTCCTCGGGAGGCTGAGACGGGAGGATCGCTTGAGCCCAGGAGTTTGAGGTTGCTGTGAGCTAGGCTGATGCCACGGCACTCACTCTAGCCTGGGAAACAGAGTGAGACTCTGTCTCAAAAAAAAAAAAAATAAATAAAACTGGATCTCTGTACCCATTAAACAATAACTCCCCATTCTCCTATTTCCCCAGCCCCTGGCAACCACCATTCTACTTTCTCTCTCTATGAATTTGACTACTCTAAGTACCTCATATAAGTACAGTATTTGTACTTTTGTGACTGGCTTGTTTCTCTTAGCAAAATGTGCTCAAGTGTAGCGTGTGTCAGAATTTCCTTCCTTTTTAAGGGTGTTGTATGTATATACCACATTTCGCTTATCCATTCATCCATCAGTGGATGCTTATTTTGCTTAAACTTTTTGACTATTCTGAATAATGCTGCTATGAACATGGGTATACAAATGTCTGTTCATGTCCCTGCATTCAGGGACACGATCCAGAGAAATTGCTGGATTATAATTGTGATTCTGTTTTTAATTTTTTGAGGAAGCAGCGGTGTACAAGGGTTCCAAGACACTTATTTTTTTCTGTTATTTTGATGATAGCCATCCTACTGGGTGTGAAATAGTGTTTCATTGTGGTTTTGATTAGCATTTCCCTAATGATTAGTAATATTGATTATCTGTTCATTTGCTTATTGGCCATTTGTATATCTTTGGAGAAATGTCTATTCAAGACCTTTGCCCATTTTTGAGTCTGGTTGGTTGTTTTTTGTTGTTGAGTTTTAAGCATTCTGGATATTAATCCCTTATCATACATATGATTTGCAAATTTTTCTCCCATTCTGTGAGTTGCGTTTTTAGTCTATTGATAGTGTCCTTCGATGCATAAAAGTTTTTAATTTTCATGGAGTCCAACTTTTCTATTTTTTTCTTTTGTTGCATGTTCCTTTGGTGTCACATCCAAGAGATCATTGCCAAATCCAATGTCATAAAGCTTTTCCCATGTATTTTCTTCTAAGAGTTTCATTGTTTTAGCTCTTTAAACTCTGATCCATTTTGGGTTAATTTTTGTATATGGTGTTAAGTACAGATCCAACTTCGTTCTTTTGCATGTGGATATCTAGTTTTCCCAGCACTGTTTGTTGAAAAGCCTGTCCTTTCCCCACTGAATGGTCTTGGCACCCTTGTTGAAAATCATTTGACCACATGAGTGAGGGTTTATTTTTAGGCTTTCCATTCTCTTGCATTGATCTATATATCTGTCTTTCAGTCAGTGCCACATAGTTTTGATTACTGTAGCTTTGTAAGTTTTGAAATTAGGAAATGTGAGTCCTCTAGCTTTATCCTTTTTCAAGATTGTTTTGGCTATTCTTGGTCCCTTAAGATTCCATATACATTTTAGATTAATTTTTCTGTTTCTGCAAAAAAAAGTCTTTGAGATTTTGATAAGGATTGCAATGAATCTGTAGATTGCTTCAGGAGAATTGACTTCTTAACAATATTAAGTGAATTCAGAATATCTTTCCATTTATTTGTGTTTTTTGTTGTTTTTTTTTTTAAGACAGAGTCTCACTTTGTTGTCCCAGCCGGAGTGCAGTGGTGTCATCAGAGCTCACTGCAACCTCAAACTTCTGGGCCCAAGTGATCCTCCTGCCTCAGCCTCCCGAGTATCTGGGACTACAGGTGCTTGCCACCACAACCTGCTGATTTTTCTATTTTTTTGTAGAGATGGGGTCTCGCTGTGTTGCTCAGGTTGGTCTCAAACTCCTGGTCTCAAGTGAGGCCTATTTGTGTTTTTAATTTCTTTCAGTGGGCCAAGTGCAGTAGCTCATGCCTATAATGCCAGCACTTTGGGAGGCTGAGGCAGGAGGATCAGTTGAGCCCAGGTGTTTGAGACCAGCCTGGGCAGCAAGTAAGACCCCATCTCCACAAAATATGTTTAAAAATTTGCCTTTTCAAAGCTGGATGTTCAGACAAAAAAAAAAAAAAAATTTACCTGGATGTGATGGTATGTGCCTATAGTCCTAACTTTTTTGGAGGCTGAGACAAGAGGATTGCTTGAGCCCAGGAATTTGAGGCTACAGTGAGCTATGATCATGCCACTGCACTTCAGCCTGGGTGACCGAGTGAGACTCTATCTCAAAAAAAAAAAAATTTTTTTCAGGCCTTGGGCAATGGCTCATGCCTATAATCCTAGCACTCTGGAAGGCCGAGGAGGGAGGATCCCCTCAGGTCAGGAGTTCAAGACCAGCCTGAGCAAGAGACCCAGTCTCTACTAAAAGTATTAATAGAAAAAATTAGCTGGGTGTTGTGGTGAGTACCTATAGTTCCAGCTACTTGGTAGGCTGAGGCAGGAGGATCCCTTGAGCCCAGGAGTTTGAGGTTGCAGTGAGCTATGATGACACCACTGCACTCTAGCCGGGGTGACAGAGTGAGATTCTGTCTCAAAAAAAAAAGAACAAATTGCAGTAATTTTTTTTTTAATTTTAAGTTTGCAGTTTACAAGTCTTTGGGTCTTGAGTCTTTCAACTCCTTATTTAAGTTAATCCCTAAGTATTTTAATCTTTTAGATGCTATTATAAATTGCATTGTTTTCTTAATTTTTTTTAGATGTTCATTGTTAGTATATAGAAACACAACTGATTTTTGTATGTTGATTTTGTATCCTGCAACTTTACTGAATTCATTTATCAGTTCTAATAGTTTTTTGGTGGAATCTTTAGTGTGTTCTACATATAAGATCACATCATCTTTGAATACAGGTAACTTTACTTCTTCAGAACAAAATAGGCGCTAATTCTTTCTGTGTTATATTTGTGTTATAGTTTGAAGTTCTGACCTTAACTCTGAGATTCATTGAGTTTGTGTTTACATGGAGGTGGAGGAGGTCATAGAAAGTTATAGTTGGAAGGGTCCTCAGATCCTGCAGTGCAGCCCAAGGTCACACAGCAAGTTAGAGGCATCTGAAACCTGATCCCTGTTCCTCCTCTTACCTTCCTAGGAGCAGACAGAGAGCCAAGCTGGCAGCCAGGGTGGAAGCCCTTGCCTAGAAGGTATTTATGGGACTCAGACTTGATCCCTTTTTGCTTCCACCCAAGGCTTTCCTTATCTTAGGAAGTTGGGATTCTGGCTGAATCCCAGTGCATCCATCTGGTTAAAATAAACATCTTGGGTGGTCTCAGATGGAAAAGAACTTGATGAAGAGTCAGATTTGGAATTGGGAGAGACAGATTTGGAAGCAGGACAAATTTTGTCTTTGTGAGGTTGGAGCTTTTTAGCACCAGTTGAACACAAGATCTCAGCCTTAGGGCTGAGTATTTCCTCCCAGCAGAATGTCTCTATACCACTGCCAGCTGCTTGTAGTGGGGTTTGGAGAGGAAAGGAGGCTCTGAGTGGTAAGATTGTGGCCCTGGACAGGACACCAGGACACGCTGATAGATCACAGATACTAGAAGTCCTGGGGGAAAAGCTGGTGGGATGGGGGGAACCAGCAGGAAAGAGCCATGGAGAGAGCACCTGTTGTGAAGTAGAAATCTGAGTTTATATCCTGGTCATGTTTTCTTTTTGCCTACCATAAATGTTATACTAGCACTTAACTGAGTCCTTACTGGGTGCGAGTCCGTTTTGCTAAATGTTTTATATACATTTGTTTTCCTCCAAAAGCTACCTGGGCTCTTAACCATTATACTAAACTCCTCTCTTTTATACCTTTATTTTCAGTTTTCTACAGTGAATGTTGATTACTTTGGTAATTAAAATAATAATCTCAGGAAGGCTATATTTGACCTTCAACTCACCATGGACTTCTGGGGGTATAGAAGTCATATACTTCAGGGAGGACTACTTGGTAGGACCCTTCTTCCTCTCATCTTGTAACTTTGAAAGATTGGGGTGCTATTTTCCCAGGCCAGCAGCTTCCTGGGGACAAGTCAGTGTCCCGATAATAAATGATCAGGTTCCTGGAACAAGAGCATCGGAGTCTCCTATAGCATCAGTGAAGAGCACAGATCCCTGTCTGGACCTTCTGGGAGCAAGGCCTGGGAACCTGCATCTTTGTAAGCTCTCCTGATGATTTTGATGTATATCTAGGCTTGAGAATCACTTCTCTGGGTAATTAGTTCCAATTCCGCCACTTAAAAGCTGTGTGGTACGGGGTAAGTTATTTTCAGGGTTTTGTTTTTCCTTCAGCTCTGTGCTGGAGCAAGGGGGAGGCCAGATAGTAACAGTAACATATAGATCATCCTATTCCATTCTCCTGAGAGGTGTTACTATTCCCACTCTATTGATACGGAAAGTGAAGTTTGGAGTAGTGAATTTACTTGCCTATGGTCATGACACGTAGTCAGGGACAGACCGAGAATTGAACCTAGGCTTAGATCATAGAGAAGTGCTTTCAAAATCAGTAACACTGACAGCAGTGATCATTATTTCCACATCCTTCCTGAGTGCCAGACCTTATTCTCTGCAGCCCTGGTGCCTACCACACCAGGCCAGACCTGGCCTCTGCCCTCTGGGAGCTTTCATGTAGCAGCTTTCAAACTAGAGTGTACTTTTAAAATCCAGAGTCCTGAGTCCTACCCCAGAGATACTTATTCATAGGTCTGAGTTGGGGGGAAAACTTTCCAAGTGGTTCTCAGGCTGGGGACCATGGAGAGACTGCCATTCATAAACAGTGGAAAGGAAGAGACTTTCCCTGACCATGAGACTAAAGGGTGGCATACCCTCCTCCGTCACTGACACCACTTTTTTTTAAAACTATTGGACACAAGGTCCAAATTGACATTGATATCCAAGGACTTGGATGATCATCTTGGCCCCCTATTAAGAACAGGGAGGGGGTCAGGTAATACATAGCCAGCTCAAAAAGATAGCAGGTACTTAAGACCAGGAACAGAGATGCATTTAAAAGCAGTTTCCTAAATGAGGCTGTTATAAGAAAGGTGGATGTCCTCAGATCACATTCCCAGCTTCAGAGGTGGGGCCCTAGCCTCATTGTCCCTCACAGTCAACTTTCATTATCTAGTGTCTGCTCACTCCGGGGCTCATTGATTTGAGGCTCAGTGCAGAAGACACTTTTCAATTCTTTGAAAACAGTTATGTAAGAAGCCATCTCTCCATAGGTTGTTGAACCATCCAAATCACTTTCCCTTTTAGGGAAAATTACTACTTTCCGGATGTGAAATGTGTTAAAATTCATTTTGAAGAGTCCTTCCAGCATGTTCCTGTTCTGCCAAGCCCCAGGGTCAAGTGCCCAGTTTGGGAGGGAAGTGGGGAAAATTAGGACCATGGATGAATGGCTAAGGAGTGAGGGCTCTTTAATCTGGGGAACTTGAGTGGAGAGGCTCCATCTCCAGACAACCAAAGCAGAGTGACCTGTGGGAGAGATTGGACGTCCTCAGTCCTGGGGTATTGGGGGGAAATCACAAAGAAGCTGATTTGGTTCATAGAAGAAACTTCTTGTGCTTTGCTCCATACCACTGTTACACAGCTGGATGCCAACAGGTATAAGTGTCCATCAAATAGGTTCTGGGCAGACCTCAGAGTGACCTTGAAGCAAGAGACTTGAATTCAAATCCTAGCTCCACACTTAGACTAGCTGTGTGAGTTCAGGCAAGCAACTTAAATCTCCACTCAGTTTCGTCACCTAGGAGGGCATCTCTCTATTGTATGTGTATACATAAAAATTAAGAGATAATGAACATTGCACAGGCCCAGGCATACCCAGCAAAACTTGCTGTTTACTACTGTTGGAGACCTTGGTTTTTGTAGTTTGGGCTGCAATGGGAAATTTACTAGCTTATGTAATAGGGAAGTCTAGAGGTGGTACTGGTTTCAGACATGACTGGAGCCTCTATCTCTTATCTGCTTTCTGTGCTGGCTTCATGCTGCAGTCATGCTCTCCTTCCGCACTGAGTGGGGGAGGACAAAGTTTCCAGTTGTCTTCAGATCACTTCCTTACCACTGAGAAACCCCAAAGCTTAACTGTAGATCCCAGGGAAGACTGGTCCCACCTGGGAGGCATATGACCCTGTATGCTCTGGTGACTGGGGTGTGGAAGGGGGCTGCAGAAAGGGAACAGGGCTGTGGAGGGTGCACAAAACTCACAGGTGGCTACTAGAGACAGAGTAACAACTCGGTGACAGCTTTGTCCCCAGGCCTGGGCCCAGAGGCACAGTGGATCAATCAAGAACACTGTTTGCTTAAAAAGAGAACAAAAACAACTTTATTTGACAAAAGACAAAAACAAGTTATTTACAGTAGTTTTTTCTCAAATAATTCAATGGGACAACTGTGCTTCTCCTCCAGTTTATCTTACAACCAAAACCAAGTGAGGCTGCCCCACCCCCAGACACCCCATTTTACACTAGGGGGGATGCCAGCCAGAATTCAGCAGCACGGCTCCCTCACCCCCTCCGTTGCTCAGTGCACTGTGGGGAGGGAAGACCCACCCCAGCCCAGTACACTTCCAGAGTTCCTACTACAGGCATCCCGCAGCAGTCACTCCAGACTGGGCTCACAGACACGCTCGGGATGGAAGAGGCTGGGCAAACAGCAGCTTCAACCTTGACACTGCCATGTTCATTCTTCCCCAGCTGGGCCTCAGGAGGGTGAGGATCCCTGAACCCCCTGGGCACACCAGGAGCAAGCACAGGAGGAAGAGGCCCGAGAGCCCAGGAAACTTGCTCACTTCCACAGCAACAGATGGGCCAAGCTGCTCAGAAGTGGGGGAGCCTCCCTGAGGGCTTCAGGGGTCTTCCCAGAAAGGACAGAATGTGTATTGCTGCCTTTCTCCTGGCCAGGCCCACCAAAGTCAGACAATAGCCAGGAACCCCTCCTTGTGCCTAACCTGGCAATTTAGGAAACTAAAGGCTGGGGCTCCTGACCTATCTTTTGGCCCAGTAACAATGTTATTCAGAACAAAAATATTTCGGCTAATAATAACCTAGGATTAGTGTTTCGTAGGATATATAACGATGGGGCATATTGCTGTTGACACTGTCAACAATGAAACAGCAAAAGAAAAAATGGAGGCGAGGGAGGAGCATAAACCAACCGTGGGGCCCACCTGGTGGCTCGTGCCTATAAGACCATCCGTGATCGGTTTCACTGGCAAGTTCAGGGTAGGGCCCCTGCAACCCCAATCTAAAGAAAGGTGAAACAAAGACACAAATAACAGGCTTTTAACCCATGTCCAGCTCCAGCTGCCTCTGAAGGAGTTCCTCGGGCAGCTTCGGGCACTATTCCCTGCTTCCTCTAGGAACAGTTTCCTGCCACCTTGAGGGGAAGCCGCCTATGCCAGTCAGCTAGAAGGCCTTCGTGACCAGTAGATGGCTCACTTCTCTCCAAGTTGGAGATGCCAAGAGATTTTGATATTCTGGCCCCACTAATCTTTAAGTTCCTTTAGGAATTCAAAACTCAGGCTTGCAGGGCAAAAGCCATCAAGAATAAAGAAGGGGAAAACTTTAAAGAAAAAAAGAAAAAAATATCCACTGCTTCAGTCTAGCTTACTTCCCCGCCCCCCAAAAAATACAGTAAGTAAAACAAAAAAACCAAACACTTCTCTGGTTTTATCATTTTTTTCTGCTCTGCACCTGGAAGGTTTAGTCAGATTCTGTTGGACTATCTCTTGGCTATGGCTTTATCCCCTCTGTGCCTGATGCAGAAAAGCCAACGCCCACAAGTTTTTTTTCTTTTTCTTTTTTTCTGTCTTTTTTTGGTAAACCAAACCAACAATACAACAACCACTTGGAATTTCACACTACTGCAGAGATTTAGCTGGTCCCCAAAATAAAAATGCTCCTTCCTTGCAAAACACTCCCAACTGCAGTGGCGGGTCATTCCTAGTTCATCAGACTCCATCATGCAAGGCATTCTCATTCCCACAACCTGGGCTAACTACTGCCATTGATGCAAACCACAGCAAAAAGGGAAAAATAAACAGTTTAGCAACAATCTAAACATTCAACTGGAGTCGGTCCTGTTACATCTGCTCGGCTCCTCTTTTCTTTTGTTCACGCTTATGAACTTGGAATGTCCACACCTGGTTTGACAGAAAGAGGCATAGCTCAGGGGCAGCTTGGACCCAGCATAGGTCTGAACCTGGCAAGGTTCCTGAGCCGAGCCCAGGAAACCAGGCTGGAAGAAAGGTGTCCCAGGGGTCGTCTGGAGAAGCAGCAGCAGCAGCACCATGCCTGTCTCCAATCTCTTGGTCTCACCACTGAAGGGAGGCCTGGGGAAACGGCAGAATTAGCAGAGGAGAGGTTCCCCCATCACAGTGCAGTGACGCCAGCTGGCGTCTTCCTGCTGAAGACCTCTGAACAGAGGAGATGATCCTGATGTTTGGCAGTGATCCATAGAAAACCCTCTGTATGGAAGGGAACCAAAACGGAAACCCAGGACAGCTGGCTCAAGCCGCGAGCACCCCTGCGGGCAGATGCCTACTTGGGGTTTTCAGAGACTAATGGGATGGGAGCGTGCAGTAGTGGGAGCGATGGGTCCTGCTGCTTCTGAAGCTCCATCTCCGCAGCCCTCTGTAGTGCCACCTCCACCAGCAGCTGGAAGCTGCTGAAGTCCTCTTTGTCCTGCTCTGGGGGTGTGGGTGGAGGTGTGTTGAAGAGTCCACCTGTGGGGCTTCCGGCCTCAGCCCTGGTCAGCAGAGTGAGGGTGCTACCAGGGGTCACCAGAGGTTTGGGGGGCTCCAGCTCCCCCTGTGGGAAGGGGGCTGCTGGCTTTTCCCCCTGGCCTGAGTGGAGTGGCATGGAGCACACAGACAAGGACAGCACATTGGCAGGGGCTGGTACAGACACAGCCAACGCTGAGGGGCTGCTGCCACGGGGGAGGGCCACCTCTGAGGCCTTCCCCCCACGGCGGGAAATGGTGAACTGATTAGGGTCTTTGCCGTCCTTCCGAAGCATGTCTGGGAGAAGCCGCCTCCGGGCATTGATGAACCAGTTACATATCTGGAATGAACATAAAAGACCGATCAGTTCACTTAATCGAAAACAGCTATGAAGCACTTACTGTGTCCCAGGACCCAGGAACACAGGAGCAAACAACACAAACACAATCCCAGCCCTCACGGAGTTGCAGAGCAGGAAGAGGAAGTTAGATAAGAAATCGCACAAACAAATATAAAATCACAGCTGTGATTCAGCCAGTGAAGGGAAGGTCCATAAGACGGTGCTGCTGTGGACAGTACCGGGGAGACCCAGTCTAGTCTTTGCGGACTCAGGGAAGCACTCTCTGAAGGAGAAGCAGTTGTTTAGGTGGGAGGTGGGAGGGTGCAGAGTGGTAGGTGGCTGCAGAGTGCCTATGAGAAAGGTCCATGTGGCTAGAGCTGAGAGTGGTTAACTGGGGGTCACCTCTTAGGGTGAGTATCTGTTTCTTTATCACAAGGGCACTGGGGAGCCACAGGAGGGTCTGGAGCAAAGCAGCACCTTGCTTTCCAGAGAACAGACTGGAAGTAGGGAGATGGGGTAGTAGTTCATGTCACTTTATGGGAGGTAGCAAGGAGGAAAAATGTTTGATCCGTTCAGGAAACCAGGAACGGCAGGACCTGCTGCCTGGTTGGATGTGGGTAGATAAAGGAGGAAAGAGAGGGGACAAGGCTAACAGCGATTCACTCCTAAGCCTGCAGAGCAGAGTCTTGCTGCAGGCCAGAGAAAGAGCCACGAAGGCACCAAGTGGCTGTCGGTCGGGAAGAAGAAAAGTCATTCTTGCTTCAGAGCAATACTAGGACTAGTGGCTCCAGCAGAATTGTCCCTTCAACCAGCTTCCTTAAGTCTTTTCCCCACATGCTGCTGAGAAAGCTGCCATCAATTTTGACCCCATTCCCATCTAGTTGATTGTTTAGACCCATCTTTTTTGACGTACACAGGAGGCATGTAGTTTCTCACCATTAAGTGGTATGCTATGTGCTGCAAAGCTCAAGGCACAGGTGGTTTGGGGGACGCATCTAGCACGCTGCCCCCTATCTGTCTGGACTCTAATAGCCCCAGCTTCACAGCGCTCCAGTCCAGCCTCTTCACTGGTTGTTGGTTCTGTTTCTAAGATGGAATGGCTGTCATTCCCGTTCCAGAAAGCTGCCATTTGTCTCCTACTGCCTACAGGATCGAGTCCAGACTCTAGAGGCTGGGCATAAAACCCTCCCGTGTCATCATAGCCCCTCTGTCCAGCTGCCCCTACACAATCCCTTCCTACCCCCGCGTTCCGCAGTGTAAAACTGCTCACCTGCCCCCACTCAGGCTCTGCTTGTTTCTTGTTTTCAGTAAAGAATTGACCTTACCCAACCTGCTCTTTTTTTTTAATAGCCGCATGCCTTTTGCACACCACATTCCTTTTTTCCGGAATGCCCTCTTCCCCACCTGGGGAATGTCTACTCCTCTAAGTAAGATATTAGAGATAGGGCCAGAGCAGAGGAAATGGATTCAAAAGACATCTCAGTTCACCCAGGGCCCGTGTTAGGGCCTGGCACAGTCTCTTCAGACAAAAACGACACCACAAGGGTAGATAACAGTGTTCAAGAAAAGTGTGAATACAGTCTATGCACACCCGAGGGCAGCAGGCACCACACCTTGGCATCATTCCTGACCTAAAAGATCAACCACTTGTACCCTTTTTCCCCTTGTTCACTCCCAATGGCCTGAGGATGTGATGCGGACTAATCCTACAATAGCTCCTCTGGGCATTGTTTTTAAAAGAAAAAAAAAAAACAGGTATAAGATTAGACTAGAAAACAGTTTCTTAGCTGTGTGGTTGGTATAAGTTCATAAATACAAAATCTGTTTTCAAACATCTACTCTTCTGTTACACACCCACCCAATCCCCTATCAGCTTTTCCAAGTCCTCCTCCCTCTTGCCATCCACTGAAGGGGCCACCACGGGGAAAAGCTGCCTAATCACTTTCTTGCTAACTCAGAAGCAGGGGAGAGAAGAAACATTAGAAACTGTGTATGCGGTGGGAGGGGCACGGGAGGTATCCATACATCTAGGCATCTTTCTGGGAGCCTCCATTGCAGAGAGTTTGCCAGCATCTGTCATTTACTGAGCACTGTACGTCTTCACAACTTTCTCCTAATAATTACATCAGCCCCATAAGATGAGTCTGATCAACTCCCACTTTCCTGATGAACACACTTACAGCGCAGCCGGGATGCCCCCTGTAGCAGGGATCCCCAAGCCTGGGCCTTTGCGTCTGGAGGAGCGGGAGTCACTCCTCTGCATCTATCTCTGAGGTTGTCACAGGGCCCCAGAGCCTGGCGTATTATATTCACTAGAACTGTCAAGTTGGAGCTTCTTGCCTTCCTGCTGCTCTCCCTTTCCAGGCTTCTTGCTCATTCAAATAATAGTCAAGTGCCTCCTATGTGCTAGGCCCAGTTCTTGGTGCTGGGGATGCCTTTGTGAATCAAACAGACATGTACTCTGCCCTGTGGAGCCTTAGAGTCCATCTAGACAGGAGACTGGCAATAAACAAATAGGTTACTACCCAGAAAGGAATAAGGGGTAGTGTATAAAGATAAGAGAGGCTACCATAGACAACAGGGTCTGGAAGGCTGAGACCTAAAGGATAAGGAAGAGCCAGCAATACAGAAAGCTAAGGAAAGAATGTTGTAGACAGAGGGAACAGCAAATGCCAAGGGGTGCTGAGGCAGGAAAGAGTTTAGTTTAAGGGACTGACAAAAGGGGGGAATGGTAGGTGATGAACTCAGAAGTGAGCAGGCTGATCTCACCAGGCCGGCACACTATGATAAACCACTCAGAGGTCCACACAGTGGCTTGATTGAAATTTTATACTCTAGGTCCTTCTGTTGGTCCTGTCTTCTCTTACTTCATCAACAGGTACTTACAGGGCTGGTACTAAGTACCAGCTGCTGTAGGGGACCTCCTGTGTGCTGGGATGTGGGAACTGTGTGGGCTGTGGCATGCCTAGCAGGCCTCAGTGTCTGCTGAAGGGATCAAAGGCCCAGGACTCTCGTACCAGTTTCTGCCCCTGGCTATCACCAGGCCTCTTTCTTGGCTTTATCTGAGCAAGCCCTTGGGTACCATCTTCCCATGGATTGTATCTGCCTCTGCCTAGCCAAAGGGACAGCCACCCATTTCAGGAGCAGGTGCTTGGAGTTGGTATGGCTCCTTGCCCAGCTGACTACAGCCATACCCATTCCATAGATGACCCAAAGACAGCATCAGGCCCCTGGCCATGTCAGGTTGGAAGGCTTCTTCTCTCTCTCCATTCCAGCCAGGAAGAGCCCTGCCCCTAAGGTTCTCATTTGTCCCTCTTCCCCTCTATGGTCCTGCAGGGTAGCCGAGCATCAGGCATCAGTGGACGCTGGCTGAGCAGAATCCTAACTAGAGTTGCAGGGGAACCCCAAACAGAGGTAGGGCTGAAGAGCTGGGTGGGATGAAGGGAACAAACTTATTAAAGCACTTTTAATACCCGTACCATGGCAACCATCTCACCTGCATTATGTTTAATCTGTGTACAAGCCTGGAAGGCAGAAAGCAGTATCTCTAAGTACTAAAGGGAGAACTGGAGCTCAAAGTGATGAAAGAACTTGCCCAAAGTCACACAGCCTGAGTGCACAGCTGGGATTCAAACCCAGGTGTCTGGGCTTTACAACCCCCACTGCTTTGCTATCTCTTCCCAGAGGAGCAGAGGGGACAGCTGAACGATCATCATCATCATCCTAATGGCAAATACGTGACACAAAACATCAGGTGCTATTCTGAACGCTGCACATCTAATTACTCGTTTGTTCTCAGCAGCCTATGAGACAGGTTTTACGATGACGTCCATTGAAGAAACTGAGGCCCAGATTAGAAAGGTTCAGAACTCTGCTCAAGGTCACAGGTGCAAAGGCTGGGATTTGATCCAGACAGCCTGGTTCTGGGCAGCTACCACTGCCAGCCACAGAGAGTCAGCCTGAGGCCTCTTCTCCTGGAGCTTCTGGTCCTTCCCTTCCACAGTTGCCACCTCGGCTACCTGTGCTGCAGGAGCGTGCTGAGCCTCCCACCTCACCCCTGGATGGTCAGGTCACAGCGACCTGGGTCAAGCGAAGCAGGGATGAGTGTTGTTGAAGAGTCTCGGGGAGGAGCCCTGGGCAGGCACCTAGCCCCCAGCTGCACCTCCCATTTTAGCTGACGATTCAGAGAACAGAACAGAAAAACACCCCCTCCACACACGCCTCCGCAGCTCACCCTGGTCCACAGCACACTTGGCAGCCCAGCATCTGTCCGTTCTGTCTTCTCAGCCAAACACACACACAGCTGAGGGAGCTGGGATAACAGCATTTAATGCAGCCCTTGCAGCTACCCTGCTCAGGTCTAAGTCAGGAAATAGCCTGTGCCTTGCCCCCACTCGAGGACCTTGGGGAAGTGATAGGAAGAACACCAAGGTGAATTCTGTGACTTATATGGCAGAACACAGGCTGGAGGCCTGAAAGCTGTCTCTCCCCTGAACAGGGCTCTATCTGAAATGCTGCTGCCCTGTATTTTTTTTTTTTTTTATCAGAGATGAAGGACAGGGAGGAATCACAGTGGCAATGGGGGTGGGAGGGGCACCAGGAAGCTGACAAAGACCCTGAGGCTGAAAGCAGGGTGGCCGATGATGAAGGCAGGCAAGGGCACTCCCATCTCTTTACAGCGGTGAGAAATGGCGCAGAAGCAGGGAAGGAAGTGAAGGCAGAGGGGGCCTTTCCCAAACGTCACGGCACCACTCATACCGCCACTGTACCCCAGTGCTCGTAAAGGTAGCTGCCTGTATTAGAATCACCTTCGGGGAGATTTTCTTTTTTTTTTTTTTGGAGACAGAGCCTTGCTCTATCACCCTGGTTAGAGTACAGTCCTCATAGCTCACTGCAGACTCTAACTCCTGGGCTCAAGGGATCCTCCTGCCTCAGCCTCCCGAGTAGCTGGGACTACAGGTGCACACCACACCTGGCTAATGCTAATTTCTCTATTTTTTGTATAGATGGGGTCTCGCTCTTGCTCAGGCTGGTCTCAAACATCTGACCTCAAGTGATCCTCCCTTCTCGGTCTCCCAGAGTGCTAGGATTACAGGCGTGAGCCACTGTGCTCAAGATTTAAAAAAACTGTCAAATAGCTATTTTTCATCTGCCCTGTAGATCTGGTGGGGGTGAGGGGTGGAGTCAGGAATGTGTGTTTTTAAACAAGCTACCCAGAGAGTCTGGCCGCCCAAGTTTAGGAGCCCACGGTTTAGCCCACTGGTTTGACTTGTCCTCGACGGCCAAGCCTTTTATTTAAGCAAAAAAACTTACACAGAAGCTCAAAAAATATATACACAGATAAAAGGCCTTGAGATGGGAACACAGAGATCGCCTGTGGGAGGAATGGGAAGGCAGCTAGCTTTGGAGCCAAGAAGAGGAGGAGAGTAGCTCAGGACACAGAGATAATCACTGGCTGCCCTGGGGGCCAGGCCACTCCTCCCACACGGCAGGCCACCACTGCCTGGGCATGAGGCTCCTTTCTCCACCCAAGGCCCTGTCCTGGTGTGGGCGTCCCTCAGGAGCGTGCATTTGAAAGGAGGCCTGACAGCAATGAAGGAATGGGGAGGTGCCTGTTCCACCACTGTTTCTAGCAGGAGCACTGGGCCTGGCACACCGTGTGCCGCGCCCCACCCCCCCAATGCTACAGTGAAGGAATGGGGCCCAGAACCCTCCCAGGTTGCTGCCTAGAACAGTTGGCAAACCACAGAACTAGTCCAACCAATCAAGTGGGCTTAGACGGTGTCACAGGGACCTGTGAAAATCCTTCACAACAGACTTTTTTTGTATTATCCTCCCAACTGCCTAGCCCCGGGCAAGTACCACAAACCAGTTAGTTAAATGACTCATTGACTTGCTAATGAGATAGCTCCTGGGCGGGTTAAAAGAGACAATCAAAAGAGATGTCCCCAGGGAGAGATAAAACAAGTTTGGCAAAATGTTGATTCTTGTTGAAGCCAGGTGATTGGTATGGGGAGCACTATAATATTCTCTTACTTTTGTGGATATTTAAAAATGTCCTTAATAAAAAAAGAAATTTAAAAAATTAAATATAGGAGGCCAGGCACAGCGGCTCATGCCTGTAATCCTAGCACTCTGGGAGGCTGAGGAGGGAGGATCACTTGAGGTCAGGAGTTTGAGACCAGCCTGAGCAAGAGGAGACCCCATCTCTACAAAAAATAGAAAAATTAGCTGGGCATGGTGGCGCATGCTTGTAGTCCCAGCTACTCGGGAGGCTGAGGCAGGAGGATCCCTTGAGCCCAGGAATTTGAGGTTGCAGTGAATTATGATGGTGCCACTGCACTCTAGCCCCGGAGACAGAGCAAGACCTGTATCAAAAACAAAAAACAAAAAAACCAGGAAGAAGAGATGTCTCCAGGGACTTAAGCCAGTTTTTCTGGACTGAGGAGCCACTACATTTCCTTACTTCTGAGGTTCTGCCTGTCAACATTTCCAACACTTTACAGTCATTTTCTGTCATTTACAATTATTTACTGAGCACCTAACCTACCAGATACCAAGCACTGAGCTACACTGGGGCTACAGCAATAACAAAACTAGCTCACTGCTCACACCTCTAGAAAATATCGAAGTCTAAAAAGCAATGCCAGCCAAGTGACCCAATGCTCTGACCCAATCCAGGTGCTGCGTGAGTACACAACTCCTCTAGGGGTCAGTAGTTTTCCTGGTCAGGTGGACCAGTGTAACAAGGGCAGATGATGTTGTCATTAGGCCGACAAGAGCCACTGAAGGGTTTTAAGTAGGGGAGTGACAAGCGATCACACAATGATGGCTTGGACCAAGGTGAGAAAGAAGCCAAATCCCAGAGGTATTTAAGGGGTTTACGTACAGCAACTGCTGATGACAGGGAAGGAGCCAGCCTGGAGGAGCTATGAGAGGTGTGCAGCTGGGGCTGATGGGGAGTTCGTGGCACAGTTTCCACCAAGGAGTGCCAGATGGGCCCCTCTGCTTTGAAATCTTAGCAGGACTCTAGGGCACGGTGGCCGCCACTGGAACCCCTCCCTCCAGGGCATGCCCAGGGCCAGCCAGCCCTTCCTTGAAAGTCTCCAGAGGCCTACCGTGATCCAGACTCACTCAGCCCCAGAGCCAGGGCCTTTGTCACACCACCCACCATTTTAAACTGATGCAGTTAGATGGAATTGTTTTTCCATTTATCCACTTTGGAAAACTGGTTTTATGGTTGCGTGTAAGAGGGAACCCCCAACCCCTTTTTTTACGCAGTTTTATATTTGCAAATAAGTGATGTGATAATAAAAATGATTCAAGTTGCATTTTATGGGGAGGCAGGTCCACGAGAAATGTTTTCTTTCTTTTGCTCTTGCTCAGGCTGGTCTCAAAGTCCTGGCCTCAATAGATCCTCCCACCTCAGCCTCCCAAAGTGCTAGGATTACAGGCCACTGTGCCTGGGTGAAAAATGTTTTCTTTAAAAATAGTTGCTTTCTCAGATTTGAGAAACAGTGT